>JAABKJ010002116.1:0-28723 GCA_011634705.1 Andricus grossulariae
TTGTGAGACGTGGCCATGAATGGGATTTACCGCGGTCCTACTGGGAGCCGATGTCATTTTTTAGATGACAGTTGCTCACAGTGGGACCCTGCGGTGGTTGTTAACCTTTGGTTTTTGCGAATTAAGATTCTTGAAGCATACCCATTTCTTCGATTAAATTGAATTGATGCTTTTATAGTATACATTTTATGGACTATCTTGACCTGTCCAAAAGGGCGGAGTGAAACTGCTGTTTATAGAATCTAGTAAACTGAATTAAAGTAGCTATTTGTAATGAAAGTTCGCAAAATAGGCGACAGTCGACGAATCCCGTATGGTGGTTTTCAGCCAAAGTTGTGTATAATTTTTTTAAAGGAATTTTTAAGAATAGTTTCATTTCGCGGGTGTGCAAACTTGCTTATCTCCAAAGTGCGTATGCCTCAATATTATTCTTATACAGCTTGCTGGATTGAAGCAATTTGTACATTATTTAGAGGCATGGATGCCCTTATTTTCAGGGTGGGTATTGCAAAATAGGATATTACGTATATTTTTTGCAACAGATGTATTTGGAGATCGTGATATCATAATTGAATTTTGGAGGCTAGGTTTTGACACTACCTCTCGCCATGTAATCAATTAAAACTCACTGGGGAGAAATAAAGCTAATTTGTGGCCATGTGCATCCGCCACCACCAGCCGCAGTAGCATTACGCACCCGCTACTGCACACGTGCTAATATGGCGTTTCCCCCGAAATTGGAAAAAAAGTATCGTATGTCACATGGGAGGAAATCGTTTTCCACACTTCCCTCCCTTGTAGCATGATATACTATTTAGCATCCGAAAGAAGTAAAAACACGAAAAAGATGTTTAACGGTCAAGTGTATGGGACATAAAGGAACAAGCTTCGAAGAAGACTTTACTGTAGTTCATATATGCTCAATTTCTTCAACTTGAACCTGTGTTGATTATTTTATTTGTATAAAAGATTTGTGAAAAGTAAGAATTATGCTTATTACTTGAAATCAACTAAAAGAAAGTTTAATAAGCTTTCAAAAGCTTGCGTTATAAACGCAGTGCGTAAAGAATCTGATAAGAAATTTCAAACTACTTATGTTGTTCTCAAAAAGTTTTAGAATTGAAAAATTCCAATATAAGAAGAATACTTTTCTTTCTATGTTAAATTTAGCCACCCGTTTAAATTTGCATAAAGAATCAGATATAGACCGGCTTGTCATTAAAACTACCGGACTTTATGGTCACCTTAGAATCGTTGATGATGAAAAAATTTATTTATCGGCATTTCTAGTGTTAAAGGTATTAATCAGCTAGGACAGTGTCTTACATGAGAAAAATAGTGTGAACAGATTTACCACGGGTAACTGAGTACATAATTTAATAAAAATAAAAGATCATATGTAATATCAAGTGTTTCCCTCGTACAATTGTACCTGCAATGGCAGACTCTCTCTGTGAAAAACTCAATAAGAAGTATGATGTTGCCTTGGAACTGGTGAATATATCAGCGAAGACACATACTGTCTTTTGCAGTTCTTTATTCAAATATATGTAGCATTAAATGCTTAAGATTCTGTTATTTCTTGGGCAATGATTTACAACATAAGTCAAACGCTATTTAGTACATAGCTCAGAAGCTTGGAACAGCGATTTTTTAAAAGGTCTTCGTAATTAAAATGTGGATAGAAATGTAAGAAAGTGATATAAATACTTGGACGTAAGCTTGTTAATATAATAAAATAATTTAGTATTCACATTGTTTTAAATGCATTCATTTCAATGTTGATTGTGATTTCTATCCACTTTAAAAAAAGTGTTAATGTGAAATCTAGTACGAATGACTTTGCCTGGTTCTATGATTTCAATGTTTCCTAAAAATATAATATTTTTAAGAAACGGTAAATTATGTGTTGCGAAGTAACGTGAGATTGGTATTATCAAAAAGTAATGGGTGTATGATATTGAACTGGGTCAATGATCCTTTAGTCGTTGAAAGTATAACAAGGATTCTGTATCGTTTACTTTTATATAATGACTCATATCATTAATAAATTATGAATAGGGGAAAGGTGTTCAAATGTCTGCAAATGTTCGGAATGAACCGAGTCAAGCGTAATATCTAAGACAAATTATTTAATAAAATGCTTCACATTCACTGAATTTACGTTTTTCGTAACATTTATGTGTGCTTGTCGTATTTTTAACAAGGGAAAATGCTCTTTTTCTAGAAAATGGATAAAAACCACATCTGGCTGCATTGGCAAATTAATACTCACAAGGAGGCATTTCAACAAAATTGTTTTTTTGTTTCTTTACAATAAATACATGCATTTATTTTATTCAATTATTTTATTTACTTATGGTTTGCGTATTGATCGGTAGTAAGGACTTTGTCAGAAATACGAAACTCTGGGTGATATTGTTCGTAAAAGCAGGGGAAATAAAAAGTAACTCTGTATCTTTCACATTGCACAAATACTGCCCTTTTGCAAACTTATAGAATTTTCTGCACACCAGTTGTAAAGAAAACATCATTTACATTTTAAAAAACTTATTTAGAATATTTAGAAAAAATAAAAAATTGATTTTTTGTCTACATCTGAAATAGTGCGCTTTGCCAAAATACAAAAATTAGCTTTATGCGGAAGGCTACATATTCAAAAACCCTGACCCAATCCCCGAAGAACAATTTGGAATATCACCTTGGCAGGTTGATCTTTTATCACAAAAATTATGAATCCCTAAAAAAACAGTTAGCAATCTCCCGTTGTAAGTTTATTTAAAAAAAAATAGTTTCTGACACATCACACACTGGCACGTACGAAATGCACTATTTACGATCAAAAAGTTTCAAGCTTACAATTTTGGTCCGATTTTCAATTTTTGCATTCTCATCAGAGAATGTATTAGATTTGTGTAAAATTTGACCCCCCGTTTTTGACAAATGTACACGTTTTTTTGTGTGTATGTAGATTTTTAGTATATAGTACGATAACTTTCGAAGGAATTATCAGATTGGATTGGCCTGTGGCATACTCTTTTAGCGTCCTAAATTAAAGGTCAAGTTCGAAAGCCAGCCATTTTGGATAAAAATGAAAAAGTTAGAGCATTTTCAAAATTTTTGAGACCACTTTTTTCAAGATTTAAAAATTCTCTGTACGGTTATTCGTAGTCGGTGAAACTATGCAAGATATGACAAATGATGAATTGACAAAAATTGTGCACTTAAAAAAGATGTACAAATTTCTTATTGCTCACTTTTTGATAGGACGCGTAATTTTTGGTTTATTCGTTAAAAAATATAATTAAAAATAATACATTTTTGGACAAATGACAGAGACTACGAACAAAATTATTAAACAAAAGTTGTTTGCTTCGCTTCAAAAAGAGTTCCAAATTTGTTATTAAACATTGTTTGATAGGATGCATAGTTTTTGTTTTAATCTGATATGGTAGATAAATTGAATTACGTAACTGAATCAGCTACAGCAAAGGAAAAAAAGTTCCCCGGGTGAAATAGAGGGCCGTAAGGGACAAGGTCCAGAGGGATTCTTATTGCCACGTTAGTTCTCCGATCCTATAAGAGTATCGAGAGATGTTCCATGTGGACATAAATCAAATGTAGGGTATAGTCTACGATTTTTCTACGTTAATTCTCCGATCCTACGAGAGTATCGAGAGATAGTGCATATGGACGTAAATTAAGTAGAGGCTGTAGTCTAGGATCTCCAGAGGTTCTGGGAGCGAGTTCGACCCTCCGATCCTACGAGAGTATCGCGAGAATCTACCCCTCCAGCTTAAGCCGACCTAAACAGATTTCGGCGAGCCCTTTCGCGTTTAGTTGTGGCCGAGGAACCGGTACGTCAACTAGTGGTTTCGGTCCTTTGGTAACATTCGCCTACACACACTATTACTGATTTGAGTCTTGGAGGTGAAGGTGTAGAAGGACCGGCCCGGGGGCGGAAGACCAATGAGATCGCCCGCCGCTTTCTAGGTGAGTGTCGAGGTGATGTTGTTAACTTTCGCGGAACTTCCTGAGGTCACCAACTAGACGCCTCGCCGACGATGTTGAACTCGAAGATCCCTGATTCGGGTTTTCTATGTGGGAGCTGGCCCAGATTTTTGTGACTCGGTCTCTCGCGGAGACTGGCTCCAGTGGCGGGTCCCGGAGGAGGGTGACCCGTGGATCTTGCAGTTTCGCCTTCGGGATACTGGGGGGTCCCGATCTGCCACCCAGGATTATCTGCGGTCGCTCAGGTCTATTCAGTTTCCCTCGTGGGGGTTTTTGTTGTCCGGGTGATGAAGGCTGGATTGGGGAGGTTCCCAACTCCAACAAGTCCTCCTCGTCCGACTCGGGTCGTGTTGGAGTGCCTGCAATTGGGGAAAGGAGTTTCGACAGAGGGGATAAGGCCCCAAAAAACTCGAAGGCCTCCTCCAACGTCACGTCCTCTGTCTCTTCAAGGGCTGATTTGATGTCCGAATTCTCCGACGAAGGATTAGCCTGCGTAGATTCGGAGCTTGGTGTACTAGCAATGATATCCGAGGGCGATGTTGAGAGCGAAGCGAGATGCTCGCTCGGTCCCGATCCGTGATGAACTGACGAACTGACCGCGGGACTGGACCTTGTCCCGGGGCCCGTTCGTTAAACCACGAGTGCCGTAACTAAATACTAACAGTTGAGAGGTGGGCGGAATGCGCGAATATTCAAATACGATTTATCAGAAGGGGAAGGGACTGAGAGCCGTCATTCTTTGGGGAGACAACAGAAAAGCTGAAACTCACATTGTTTAAACAGTTGGAAGTTTCGTTGTGTAACAAATCGTGAAAAATAAAATTAAAAATAAAAAAAAATTAAATTTTTGAATAAACGACACAAGCTATGAAAAAATGAATAGAAAAAAGTTGTTTGCCTAAAAAGGAGCTACAAATTTTGCATCAATAATTTTTTGATAGGACGCGTACTTTTTGTTGTAATCGTAAAAATAGCAGTAAAAATAAAAAATTAAATTTTTTGAAAAATGACACAAGGTACAAAAAAAATTAATATATCATATGTTGTTCGCCCAAACAGGATCTACAAATTTTTTTAATTATAAAAAAAAAGTCAATGAAAATACGTCTGTTTCAATACCAATGCATATTATGAATTGTAATATTGTAAATTTATTGAAATGATACATTTTTCAGGGTAGCTAAGAGTAAAATTTAATGCAAACTAAGGAACAAATATTAAGGTAATCATGAAAAATAGTATTTGTACTTTATTTTGCAATATCTGAATAAGCAATCCCAGGCCGAGGTACTTGCGAGCCGCGCGCGTTAAATTAAATTTCGAGGATACCTGAGCTCCATGATTTCGTAAGCTTTTTTTTTCTTATATGTAAATATTTTATTTTCAATGAAAATGTGATAAATAGTCTATTATGTGAAAGGCGCGTAAACAAGGTTTCTTGCAGGCGAGCCTTGACGAGCCGAAAGCGGAGGTGAAGGCAAGCCGACGCACAGTGGGACAATTTGGCAAGAATAGACCCCACGTGGACCCCGCTGGTAGTGTATGCAGGTTCATTCGTGTATCTGTAAACAGCTAAGCTGCTCCCCTCATTTGAGGCGTCTGGGTCTTCTTAGCTTGAACTGATTTCGTATTGAAACCTTTGTCACGTTTCTTAGCGAAATTTTCGAGCAATTTTTCTATAAAGTTCCATGATTTCGTAATCTTTTTTTTCTTATATATAAATATTTTATTTTCAATGAAAATCTGTAACCGACCAAAGTTGCAAGCGACCAAAGTTGGGTAATTTTTTTTTTTCGACAAAAAATGAACTTAATACCTGCACAGCTTTACGTGAATCAACTTTTTCAAGGTGTAGTAGTATATTGTGCTACGAGTGGGGAAAACGGTCGATTGTGAACGAGCATCCACTTGACTCGCGAGCGTGGCAAGAATGCGATTCCACAATTGACCATTCTCCACTAGTGGCACATGTTATTTTGTCCAACACCTACGCGAAAAAGCTGACTTTTTTCGTCTGAAAATAGCAACACGAGGACGAGTCATGGATATACATTGACTCTTCTGCAAAGCGCCCATATGTGTTGTAGATGGCGGCACGTGACGGCTTATTCAATCACACATTTACGACAGAGCATCACTTTCTACCACTGTTCCGCGTACTTTTTCCCTTTCCCTAGGAAACTTTTCCTCACTAGTGAAAACAAACATGCTATTTTTCAACGCTCACGTCAACGATTGAGAAATCGCTCATTTTGTCCACTATTTTCAGACGAAAAAAACCGTCTCTTTCGCGTTGGAGTTAGACAAAACGTTGTATTTTATGTCTATGATATTGCTGATGACGAATCTGAAGTCAGATTTTCAAAATTCAAGGTGGCCAATCCCATATGGGTGTTCAAATGATGAAAAAGTTGATAAATATTAGTAAAAATAAGTAAAACTTATGAAGGTTTGCGTACGCAGAATTTTTCGGTCGCTGATGACGAATCTTAAGTCCGATGTTTAAAATTAAAAATAGCCGATCAAATAAAAACTTGGAAAATGTTGTATACATTTTTGTAAAAATCAGTGTTATGTGATTGTTTAGGGCTCCGATTTCGAATCTTAGGCCAGATTTGCATCATTCAAAATTGCTAATCCAATATGACGGACGAAAAACTTGGTAAATTTATAAATTTTTGTAAAAATCAGTACCTCGAGATTGATTGGAGCTCTGATTTCGAATCTTAGGACAGATTTTCATCATTCAAAATGGCCAATTCAATATGGCAGACGAAAAACATGAAAAATTTATAAATGTTTGTAAAGATCAGTACCTCGGGATTGTTTGGGGATCTGATTCCGAATCTTGGGCTACATTTTCATAATTCAAAATGGTTGGTTAAATATAGCGGGGAAAAAATTGACAAATTGATAAATCTTTGTGAAAATTAGTACCCGGGGTTTTTTTTATACGCTGATTACGAATCTTATTTAAAATTTAATTTTAATTTTAAATAAGTTAAAAAAACCCTTCCTTATAAACATTTATAAGCCTTTCGAACGTTTAGTCCGCAATTCGTCATCAGCCATTTTGAATTTTGAAAACCTGTCTAAAGATTCGCAATAGGCGACCAAAAACCCCTGGTTATTGATTTTCATAAACATGTATACATTTTTTAAGTTTTTCGTCCGCCATAATGGATGGGCTATTTTAAATTTTGAATATGCAACTTAATACTCAGAATTAGAGCCGTAAAAACTCCAAGGTACTGATTTTTACAAACATTTATAATTTTTCAAGTGTTTTGTCGACCATATTGGATCTCCATTTTGAATTATGCAAATCTGGCCTAAGATTCGGAATTAGAGCCTCAAATAATCCCGATGTACTGATTTTTAGAAACATTTATAAATTTTCCAAGCATGGGTCCGCCATATTGGATCGGCTATTTTGAATTTAAAAAATTAGATTTAAGATTCGTAATTAGCGACCCAAAATTTCCCCCATATGCAAACTTTAATTAGTTTTACTTATTTTTACTAACATTTATACACTTTTTCATCATTTGGATACCCATATTGGATCGGCCATTTTTAATTTCGAAAATCTGACTTGAGATTCGTCATCAGCAATATCATAGACATAAAATAAAACATTTCACATTTATTTAAATTTGATTCATATAAAGCTGTGCATGTATAAAGTTAATTTTTTTCGAAAAAACTAAACAACCCAACTTTGGTCGCTTGTACTGCCGCCGCCATTTTGAATTTCAAAATTTCGGCAGCAGATTCGTATTCAGCGATACCTAAACCTTCGGTGTACTTAAGCTTTATTATTTTTAATTGTAACTTGACGCGGTTACAGATTTTTTACGCCGTTCTTGCCAAATTGCCCCACTGTGCGACGTTTCGAGGTGACAAAAATCATTCGAGACAAAAACAGTTTACGCGTCAATTTATGTACTTTGGATCGGGACTGATTATTCAGATATTGCAAAATAAAGTGTGAATCCTCATTTTTATCATTATTTTAATTTAATTAATGTAATTTGATTTGATTTAATTTGTTCCTTATTAGCATTAATCTTTAATCGCAGTTACGTTACGAAATATATACGAGCATTTTTTTTTAGGTAATTGAATAAGAATTATTTGCTGGAAAAAAGGAATTTTTTATTTTAATAAAATGTTTACGATTAAATCAAAAACTATGCGCCTCTTATCAACAAATAGTCTGGAGAAAGTATGTAGACCTTTTTGACAGAAACTGTTTTTTCGTACCATATAATTTAGCTAGAAAACAGAATGTTTTTAAATAGTATTTTTCACGAATAAAACAAGAACAATGCGTTTTATCTAAAAATGGTCTGGAATAAATTTGTAGATCTTTTAGAGAAGAACAATTTTTCTATTAGAGTTTTTGATGAGTAAACTCACAACCGTTGGTAAAAAAGGCTGGTTAATGAATGTATCCTTTTCTTTTCGGGTCCTGAAAAAGTATAACAGCACAATCCAGTCCCATGATTCTTTCGAAAGTTATCGTGCTTACAGACAGACAGCATTACCGCACTTTGGGAATGGGCAAGTCGGACCCCGCTCGAGGGCACCATGAAAGTTGTAGATAAATAGGGGCATCAAGCGCCCGACTTCCCCATATGGCGCCCCTTCTCCCACCTTACGCCGCCTGATGGCGCTAAAAAGACTAAGGCTGGCACTGACAGACAGACTGACGATGTTAAATTTTACAGAAAACTAGTACCTTCTAATTAGGATGAGAATATAAAAAAGCCATTACAAATTGGACCAAAATTGTAAGCTGTAGAACTTTTTGAAACATACAATTGCGTTTCGTCCCACTGTGCATCTCGATGACTTTTCACTTTCTCAAAATGAAGTTTGAAACTTCTTCTGGCCTCTCTGTAGTCAGTCACCTTTCCCGTATCTATACATTTTCTATAAATGTTATATGTTGAAATAACTGTAATGGACCAGATGTTTATATATATATATATTATAAATTATAAAATATTATATTATATATCTATCTACGATATCAGAAGACGATGGCATCAAAATTCCACTTGATTAATATTTAAGCGAACACTGGATGTAATGTCTTCAGTATTTTGTATTGAGACAGTTTGATAAAGTGATTGCATTTGTTCCTTCGCAATACCTACGTGCTTTATGCGAAGAATAACAGGTTTTCGATCTTTGCTTATTTGTACATAAAATACATGTAGGATTTTGTTACAGAACTGCTTCGAAAATACAGTGCGTCAAAAGACAATTGCAATCGTTTTGTCGAAGACCACGCATCTCATCATTATTCTTACGTGACCTTATAGGTACAAATTTGAAATAATTTTAGAAAAAACGCCCTTAATGTTTAAACTGTAAAAGAAAGTATAATAGTTATTAAAAATCGTATGCGATATATAGAAATAATCATGCAATGGCAACATACCGAATTGTATGTTTCTTTAATGGTAATTTAAGTATTCTTATCGCGCGAAACCACATTTGATTCTTTACTTATGTAGATTTTGTATGGAATGTAGCTTTAAAAATAAATCTGGTTTTGAAACATAAATGATAATAATTCTTCAATTATAATTTGATGCATGTTTTTCTTTTCTCAGCTGAGTTTATAACACGTAAATAATAATTTTGACTATGTTTAATTTTATTTTTACGATGAGCAACCTGAATTTTTGTCAATCAGTTTTGTTGACTATATCTTTGAAAGAAATTTCCTTTTAGAAATCCATGTGAATTGATAGATATAAAGAAGAAAGAAAGAGTAAATAATAGATTATAAAGAAAGTATAAAAAGAATTAAAAATTACATACTTCAAACCAAATAAAAATTTGGTCTGAAATATGTCATTTTTCATTCTTTTTATGCTTTGTTTATAATCTTTTTAGAAGCCATCATTTCAAGAAATTAAAATTATTACAATAAATTACAGAATCTAAGAATCATGTTTGGTAAAAACAAGTATGTACAATTACATATATGCTTGTAATCGCAGAATAATTTGTTTTAATCTACTTAGAGCTTATAATTTTATTTTTTAAATCTGGCTTATTCGTCCAGGTATCTCATCTTTCATGGATTTCAATAACTCATATCTGATTTTTCATTTTATTTACCCAGCTACCACCATACAAACAATTGGATGTCGGAACATCAGTGGATACACCTTTTTCCTCAACTTCTTCAATTTCTGCTCTCTCACTACTTCAAGCTACCACAACAAATCTTGATCATGTTACAAGCTCTCTAAGTCTACCTTATCCAAAGAAAGAAAGAAAAAAAAATCCCAAACGTAGCACCACTTTCTCCACACTTCCAATATCTTCAAAAAATCATAATTTCGAAGACGTGTCACAGTCAAGTAGTGAACGGTCGCCTTGTATTTCAATAGAGCGTCCCGTAATCGTGCATGATAAAACTAACAGCCGGGATCAAACGCAATCTGTTAAGAAAGGCATAATCAAAAATCCTCTAACAAATCTGCGCTCCCGTTTTCGCCTTCCTCCAACACCCTTGACCAGCCCTGAATACACTGGAGACAATACTTGGCTGTCTTTTAGCAACCGACAGATTGCACGCTCTGTTGATGGACTTATTCAGGTTGAGGTGGGTTTTGCCAGCATGTCTTGAATTACTAATAACCAGCTGCTTGCATCAACCGTACATGTATATGTATTAGTAGTTTTTATTAGCATCAGAAAAGTGAACTAATCCACAATGTGGCACTCTGATCAAGTATTCCGGCTTTTCCATTGAATTGAAGAAAGAGTGAAAATGATTAAAAACTTCACGCTATTTACAAACATAAATATGAACATTCAGAGAAACATGTAGTTTAATATTAATGAAATGGAAATTTTATATGTATATTTTAAGCTATCAAATTCTCTATCCTATTATTTATTTTTGTAATGCTATTCATTAATTGTCAATGTTTAAAGAAATTTAATTTTTTTAAGGTGCAAGTCATAAAAATTATGAATGAATAAAATATGAAATAATATTGTGATTGCCAATGATAAAAATTAGGGCAAACATAAAATCTGAATACGAATGAGTTGTTTACACTTTGGTGCTTCTGTAACTTCAAGAGAAAAAATGTAATAAATTACTTATAGGAAACTCTAAGCCGAACGCACGAAAAAATCATTTCCTCCATTTAAAAAAAAAAAAAAATGATTTTTACTCTTTTTTTAATGTAATAGAATGAAGAAGCCGAATTACCTAATTGAAGCAACATCTCGTGAATTTTACTTTCAGAATGCTTAGAGATCCTCAAGGAAGAGTTGAGAGACGAGTTACTCCAATTCTTATTGGTGCTGCTGTGCCGGAACTAGTTAACCTTTATTGATTTAGATTTATTCGAGTTGGTGCGGTTTTCAAATCACAATTTTAATTGCAAGAGAATTTAATACAGAAAAGAAACACCGATTATACGAACATCGTAAATTATTGGGAAGGTAATAATATTTATTTTTGAACATGTATACTTTAAAATTGTTGTATAATCAAAGAAATAATAAAAAATAATACATTTCAAACTTTTCGCATCCCATTAAAATATGAAGGTTCCGGTTCAGCCTCGATAATTAAAGGGGGAAACGTGTCTCAACTCTCCCTCAAAGATCTCTAAGGATGCTAAAAGAAAATAAAAACTGAAGGTGATGCAAGGGACTAATAACGGCTCATTAAACCCATTACTAACGATAAATATATCAATGCGGGGTTAAAATTGTGTTACTTTTAGTGTACGTGTCTCTAGAGGAATTCTCTTAAAATATAACGAAGCTTATTCAAGTACACTGGGTATCTTGAGGAATTCTCTAAAGTCTTGAAATCTAAAATATTTAAGATGCGAGTGGTCCTGCGTATGCTATGGTGTGAAGTCAGCTAAATTCGTCCTTACATTTTTCATGACATATGTCTTTACGCCGCTTGTTAAACAGGTTGAAGTTTATCAATTTATGAAATTCATAGTAGAAAGATTAGGTTGAGTTTCGATTAAATTAGATGTTATGTTAAACAATTTAATTATAAAATTAATTCTTCTCTTATTGTAATTAGTGACACAGAACAAAAATCTGTAAATTATTTTAATGTAGGTAAGCGAACAATCAAATTAGATTTGTCAATAATAAATATAATTTAAACGTGTATAGTTATTGTTTTACACTAATTCTCCACTTGATATTTTTATTTTACGATAAATTTTATTGTCAAACTTCACACTGTTTCAAAAGCGAGGAAAGTGTTAGAAAGAGTGGGGATTAATGTTGCTGTATTCCCACTATCACTATCACTGTTGGACAGTCCTGACTTAAGATATGGATTGCAATTTGTAAAATAATCTATTCGCTTTGCGTTTATCCTGCCACGAAGGCTCAACACTCAATTTTTGCAGTGCAAACCAAAAATAATAATAGCATCATTGGAATCACTTGAATTGAGTTTAAAAAAAATCATAATGAATATAGTTAATTTTTCTAACGAGTTTATGATAAGGGTAATTTCTGTTCAATTTCATTGTGCGCAATTGAAGGCATTGTGCACATTTAACGTGGTGCTTACTGAACTGGAAATATTTTTGTATAGCCATCGCCGACTCCATCTCCAAATTTACCGGCAGCTAAAATGTCGGTTAGTGACAGAAAAAGATTATTTGAAAGTGCTATGGAAGAGCATTTAAAACCTTCTCCGAAAACAGGTAAGAAATTGTCATAAAACATTAAAGGAGATACACCGATGAATATTTGATCCACTGAAATGTTAATGATACTTAACCCTACAGAGAGACAGATTTTAACGCGGTACATTGGTACACAGTACATGCCGCATAATTCCCTCCTCTCCAAATAAAGACTAAACTAGATTGAGGTAGCAGTGAGCTAATGTCATTGGATGATGCTGATGAACAAGCACAGAATGTGGTTCATCACCAGATTCCGTGACGCAGTGGATAGCGCAACAGGCTTCGAGCAAGTGGCCAAGGGTTGGATTAGCGGAGTCACTTTTTACTTACACTGACGCGCACTTGCTACTCACACTAGGCAGTTCCTCCTTTCCCTTCTTCAAATAGCGTAATCGAATAAATACCGACACAATTTTTTCATTTTTGTAGCATTTGTCCTAGAAATCGAGAATTGCTATTTTGTTGTTGTAAAAATTATTACGTTTTGATTAAGCTATCTTAAAACTTTGCTTAAGTGCAACTAATACCATATGAGTCATATCAGTTCCTTTAGTTGTTATTTCGCAATAATAAATATTTTTCGCTCAAGCATTGAGAAAATGTAAATAACGTAAAAACAGACGTCTGTGCACGGAGAAACTCTGGCACGAGAGGTTAGTGTCAAAATAAATGGTTTTTCTCATAGCACGAGCCACAGTTGTCAGCGTACTGACCGCTCGATAATTCACACGAGCCGCTCGTGTTAATGGCAACAGCAGCGCGAGCTTGTTAAGTGTTGCGATTGGCCCGGTCCGTTCTTGGAATTGGCAAAAATCTCTCGTGTTAATTTTCAATAGCGCGTGGTATCAAATAGCTCTGGCGTTTAGTGTAAACCGCGCTGGTCTCTCGGCTCATTCGCAGCAACAACTTTCATTTTTTTTTGCGAATGCACTATGAGCGGCATCAGCTGCTCGAGAAGAAATAACCTGCATGCACGTTTAATCCTTATCAATAAACGTGTACAACAAAAAGAATTTTGTAAAATATGTATAATTGAAAAACAAATCTCTAGATGTTTCAAGGAATGAAGAAGTTATTTACTCACAGTGGAAGAAATAATAATTGTCATACACTCCGAATAATTGTTTTCATTATCAAATCAATATAATCATTATAGTTTCAATTTAGAAATCCGATGGTCGAAACAAAAATTTGTAGGTTTAATTTTAGAAATTCTAATAATTAATTTTGGAAGTTTGAACTTACTGCTTTCTTTATCATTTTTGAAACTGTTGTTTCACCATGTATGAATCGTCTAAAAAGATAACCCAAATTATCAAGCCCGCAAAGCACATTTGATAAAGACACGTTTTCCCTTAGTAGTTTTAGCATTTGGTAATGCGGCGAATGAGTCGAGCGTCAAGCGTGGTTGTCACTATACGTTACAGTTATTTGACACCACGCGCTATTGAAAATTAACACGAGAGATTATTGCCAATCCCAAGAACAGGACGGGCTAAACGCAATACTCACCGAGCTCGCGCTGCTGTTGCCATTAGCACGAGCGGCTCGTGTGAATTATCGAGCGATCAGTGCGTTGACAACTGTGGCTCGTGTCATTCCAAAAAATTTTATCCCGACACTAACCGCTCGTGCCAAAAGCAGTGGCAACTCTTGCTGCGGTCACTCCGTGAGATTCGTCTTTACTTCAAACTGATGCAACAAAATAATCTTGAGGACAAACTAATTTTCTGTTTTTGTATCTTCCTCTGAATCTCACACTTCCAGAGGAATGCAGAGAAATGAGTACCGGAAGAATGTTGATTGTGATCATTTTTCGGGTAAGTGGCCCAGGGAAGAGGACCGGAGTCAAGAGGGCCAGAAGAATGAGATTTGGTAGTGAAGTACAGAAAAAACTGGTTATGAATTCATAGTTATGAATGAATTAATTACAGACAAAGTAATCATTTCGATAAAATCACTTATAAATTACTATCTTCATTCACATTAAACAAACACATAATTTTCCGATTATACATTTAATAAATCGCGATATTTAAGTACTTATCATATAGGAGCATTTCTTCTCTAAAAATTCATGGGGTCCGTGTAGAATGTATTATTTAGTGCCACAGTAGGATCTCTATTATTGTCAATGTCACGAATTTGGAGATACACTGGATTTTGTGTACAGTATGGCAACCAGATATTAGGATTATTTAATGCGCTTGATGTTGGTTTCCTAAAATGTTACAAAATATTTCATAGAATTTGATCATGAATCGAAATTAGGCACTACATCTATTTTGATAGATGGGTCATTCTCCGTCAATGTGTAAAATAGTAATGCTTCCTGTATTAATACTTTATATAAGCATTACTAGCATTGCTATTAGTCGATTATTGAGGTTACTCGATTTTTGGAAACTAGGGGTTACATGTATGCCAGGGGACCAAATTTTACATATTGACGGAGAATTACCAAAATAAGGAATGTAATAAAAACTAAATCAATATTTGGATAATATTTGGTCCACGCTCACCGCATTCCGGTACGCCTAATTTACTATACACTTACCCACTTATTGCAAACAATGTCCACAGTTTAACCATGGTTTTACTGATTGATAAGTCTGCGACCGTAAAATTTGAATCTGGTATTGGAGTGAAATCAGGTAATACATTAAAAAGGTATATAAGTTCTTCACTGTGAGCAACACCAAGACCATTGTTTTGAGTTGCAGAACCTTTATATGCGAATATATAAAAGTAGTTAGGATTATACATTTGTGGTGTTACCATCTCTAACAACCGCAGTTGCGGATAGAAAAAAAACCATCAGTGATAAGCATTGTGATATTTTGCAAGAACTGGAAAATAATTTTGTTTCCAATTAGGAATTTTCATTCATAATCTTTTCGGAAGATTATACATGTTTACAGATATTATGAGAATTGCTCACGCACCGCATTTCTGTTAACCAACATGATGGGATTGTTAAAATATAAAATATTTACAGCGTCTGTAAATGTTTCTACGTTCAAACATCCAACGCAGTGAGCACCTGCATAAGCTTCGAATGGAGCTAGTATTGCTCTGGCAATAGCATTGGTTATACGACTGTCCTATGCAGCTGAAATGAAGGAAATCGAGTAGTTATATTTATTGTGTTGACTGCTAAAAAAAAAGGTAAAAAGGGATAGCATGACATTTTTTGGTTTGAATTCAATGTTGATTATATGAGAGTTAAAATTTGAGCTTTTAGGTAGATTAAAAGCTATCAACATTCTCTATAAAATGAGCCTAGTGTGAAGACATTTTGTGATTTTTAAAAGAAGATATTGCCAAAATAGTAAAAATCTCAGCGTTTTCTGAAATTTCAAATGTGAAATATTTAATATTTTTCAATATTCTCGGCCTCAGTTGAAAGCTAAATTTCTATAAAATTGCACCAACTTATCAGAATTTAATAATTGTGCAAATTTTCATTTGCGTGGCGTAAGATGTTGGACAAAAATGTAGGAAAAGTAAAAAAGAATACCTGCTCTAAAAGATATTTTTGAAAATATACAAAATAGATCATCATGAAGTTTCGTCAAAATTTATTTAAAATATATATTTATTACATTTTTATTCTTTATCTGGAAATAAGATGTCTTCGAATCTTTCTAACTTTCTTATTTCTACTCCAACTTATCCTTTAAAATAAGCCCATTGAGAATATTGAGAGTTATTTCTTATATGAGTCGCTATTAAAATTTTTAATAAATATTAACATTTGCACTCATTTAGCAAAATCATATTCAAAAATTGACATAATGACTTCATCCTAGGCTCCATTTATAGAGAAGTTTGAAAGCATTCAATTTATTTAAGAAAGAAATTCAAAACTCTGATGTAATTAACATTAAAAGAACTTAGCCACTAATCGGAAAACAAGTAGTCTCGTTCTAGTGGCCGGTAATGTGGGGATTTTTTCAACGTCCTACGTTTGTGTTTCAAACCGCTACATCCCATCTTTTTAATTTCATATGTTTGTACATTTTTCCCCTTCATCTGCAACCACAACTTTGAATATAATTGACATATTGGCATACATTTTTAACAATCACGAAAATAACGAAAATATTTTCTCAGATGTCTCAGATTGTACGTCGCGTCGTGGCGTGTGTCATATGCAGCTGCTCGCATGTACAAGTACAGAAACATTCATTAGCCCCCTTAGCTTTCGTTTTTGTAGTCTTGTAATAGCCACTTTCCTACTTATTGCGTGTTTAAAAAATTGGTTTCTATTTCTATTTACGGGTTCATCTACCAAAATTCTATATAGGTTTATAAATACGTTTGGACCAGTTATTATATATTTAAGGTTATCTAATGGATCAGGATTATAATATGGATGTTAGACTTTTAAATCTTGAATTATAGATTTCATAACCTCCGATTATAAAATTTTATAATCCAAGTTATTATCCCGTAATATCTGTTTCTTAATATCTGGAGATTGTAGTTTAAATAATCTAGATCGCTATCCCATAGATAATAGTCCAAGTTTATATCTGGTAACATTTTTTAAGACCTGGTATAATCCATTTTTCTCAGTACAGCTCGGTTGCATACAACCTTCAATCACATGAGAACCCATTTCCTGTATTAAAAAAAAACACCCGTTTATAGTTGGCCATACACTATAAATCGGCAAAATTTTCCTATCAATTATATTTAATCCCATTTCCAGTATTTAAAAAAAAAACACCCGTTTATAGTTGGCCACACCATAACTTGGCGATGCATTTTGATATACTGTTTACTACTATGGTCATGCAAATGCACAAGAAGTCTAATATAAGGCCAGTTTCGGGGGTTGCCTCGCACTGGCCGTGGCACTAAATCGGTTGTTGGAATCGTAAACAGTCAGGGCCGTATGAACCATTTCTGATGGAGTTTTACCCCGCTTTTGTCGCTCCCGCTTACTGCACTGATAGAAATGGTAACGTTGATTCAACCATATGATCGTGGGTTGAAAAGTTACAAGTATATTTATAATATAATACGTGTACCTCAATCATAAAGAGTACGAAATGCACTTACTGAAATATAATAAATACAATTTATTCATATTTGTGGTACAAAAATATAATATATGTAATGCTATTGTATGAAATGTGTAATTCTATTAAACACTTGCCCGAGCAAACTATCTCTGAAATGTTTTCGTTTAGCAATACCCTTTGGATAACTGATTTACCTGACCGGCTTTGTTTTGTTTACAACAGGCGCATCTCGATCGCGCCTGCGCGTCTACTTTCGTAAGCAGCAAGAATCGGATGGCCAAGGCAGACATCCTGTATGGCTGTATCTATACCAACAACAAAATAGGGTTAATCTAATCATAAATATTATTGTACCACCTATTCATTTCTATCAGCGTGCTCCCCCGTACTGCCCGCTTTTATCGGTCCGCTACTGGTGGCGACGCATTGTTGACACTGCCTGTGCGCTGAAAAACTGCGTGGGCCAGCAGTTCTAGGAAGAACTAAATCAGTCGGCCTTATATTGGGCTTCTTGTGTACCATTTCTAGTCGAATTATTTTTAGCGTGATTCTAAAGTTTAGTTATAATTATATTCACAAATAAAAAATGGAAAATGGTATTGTATTGTCGTTAATCGAAGCAGTTATATGTGATACTATTATTTGAAAAAAGTAATAAACGTATTAAGATATACAAACGTAACGATATATAAGATATATGCTCGCAAAGATATACAAACGCAATTAGATGAATAAATTCTACGAATTAATTTTGCGTATTATTATGCATTGTGGTAGTATTAGGCATTTCGCCGACCCCCGAATATCCGGGTCACCGGACGAGTGCAAGAACCGTCGGGTAATACTTGGTCACTAGAGTATTCGTGAGTGTTATCGACACTGAAAAGTTAGCAATATAAACAAAATTAATATGTATAAAAAATAATGCCTCATTTTTATTAGTGGCGATTGTTTCTTTTTTTTGGATTATAGGGCAATACGCATCACTAACCAGGTACCCAGGTACCCAGGGGCCCGAGTATCGGTGTACCTGTTTGGAGTTCCTATCACTACATTGTGGACTTTAAAAAAAATAAATTATACTTTTTTATGTGATCAAATTTTTTCAAAGAATTTCACTGAAAGTTATAAAAGAACTCTAAAGAAAAAAGAATCGAATGCGTCAGTAACTTTAAGGTAGGAAGCAAGAATAGCCCAAAATGGCCGTTATTCAATTTAATAAATTTAATAATGTAATCCTATAATGAAATTAATATCTACATAAGTTCATGAATACAATTTTCGAAATAATGAAAAAGAAATCAACGCAAATCAATCAGCCCTTCCGACAGTCTTATTTTTTTATGTGATAATTCTCATAAAAATATGATAATGAATAAAAAAGCGAAAAATGAAATATTATAAAAAGATTATTTCATAAATTATATCGCTATATACTGACATTCTGGAAATAAAATGTAAAGTGACGGATGGGGAAGGGAACTATAGTAGTAGATATAATTTATTATTATTTCATACGTTGTAGGCATCCAAGTATCTTGTATATTTAGGTATTCAGAAGAATACTCGACCAATCTTCCAATCGCGTGACGCGTTTGAGACAATTAGAAGAAACCAACAATAGAGTATTAACACACATTAAATGGCTATTTGAAATTTTATTTTGATCTTATTAATGAAATATACTTTTACAAAATAATAAGAATCGAGGGGTTCACAACTCGATTGATGGAGTGTACACTGACTTCAATTGATTTCAGTAACTTTATGTGAATTCAAGTGACTTGACGCCAGTGACTTCCGCGAAGGTGTACACTTGACTTCACGAGTTGTTAACCCCTCGATAAGAATAATAATTTTATGTCATATATATTTTTAAATGATTTTAAGTTCATATTTTTACTGCAGAGGGATGAAGTGAGAAGGATGCATGAGGAGGGGAGAAAGGTGTATGAGGTGGTGAAGAAGAACGGCATGGAGAGAGAGAGAAGGCAGGAGGGGAGGTGAGAATGAGAGGGTCAAGGTTCAATGGGAATTACGGGTGGGTTACGCCAAGGGAGAGAGCGCAGTATTTTCGTGAGGTTTCCTAAGGAGAAGAGAATTAAGAATGTGTGAATTGTGCGTGAATGGGTATGCAAGGGAGGAACATTGGCTGGAGGATTGCTAGGGAGTGGGAAGGAGTGAGATAAACATAGAGGTGAAGGGGGGTGTTGGATGAGATCGAGAATAAGAGAAGGAAGGAGGAAGAGGAATGGAGAGGGAAAAATTGTAAAGAGGAGAAATTAATAATAATAATTAATAATAACCGAAATTGTAAATATTGTAAATAATTAGTAGATAAGTATTAGATATTAACCGCGGAGGCAGAGGTTGGCAATGCGTGGCAAGGCGAAAGATAGGGACATGCGTGCAATAGTTGAATTTTCAACCAAGAAGATTAATTTCTGCCAAAAAAGATGAATTTTAAAGAAAACACACGTATTTTCAATTCAAAACACAAATTGTCAACCAACAATTGAACAGTTAAATTTTCAGTTAAAAAATTAACGTTTAACTACAGAGATGAATTTTCAACTAAAATCATGTAATTTTCGATTGGAATGGTTACATTTTCCGATAAAAAAACAACTAATTTTCAACAATATTCAAACTAATTTTCAAAAAAATTGTTATATTTTCAAACAAAGTGATGAATTTTCAAGTAAAAACTGGAATAGTTGCATTTAAATTCAAAAAGATGAATGATCAACTAAAATGATGAGTTTGGAATCTAGAAACTAAAGTCATTGCATTTTCGACAAAAAGATTAATTTTTAACCCGAAAAAGTCGAATTTTCAACTAAAAAGGATAATTTTTTAAGCAAAAATTGAACAGTTACATTTTCAGTAAAAAAATCAATAAAAAAAACAAACAAATTTTCAACAAAACGGTTAAAGTTGTAACTGGAATATTTAAATTTTCACTAAAAAAATTATTTTTCAGCCCATGAAAAAACAAATCTTTAACAAAATAGCTCATTATTCAACCAAGGAGATGAATTTTTAGTTAAAATGATGAATCTTTAACAACTACAAAAAATTAATTTTTAGCAAAAGTGTAACTTTCAACCAAGTAATTAAATCTTCATTTCAAAAATATGAATTCTGAAAAAATGTAGTAGTTGATATTTTAACCAAAAAAGACTCAAATTTGTAATAAAAAACAATGAAATTCAACGTAAAAAACGATTTTTCAACAAAATACATGAACTTTCAACCAGATACTTGAAATTGCAACTAAACCCGATCAATTATCAACCAATAACAAAATAGTTAAAATAATAATTGAAAAAAATTAGGCACGATCTCGAAAAAATTCCCTGACTTTAAACAAAAATTCCCTGACAATTCCAGATTTTCCAGGTAGGGTAGTTTCTGAACGTATATTATTTTTGTCATTTTTGTGGAAACATAACCATAATTAGAAATCTAAGAAACTTTCTTCATGTTCAAGTATATTGATACAAAAGTTTACTACAAAATTTGTATAATTAATTAAACATACCTTCATAATAGTTCCGCAATCATTTGTTTTTTGTAAGTCTGCGATTTTTTTCGAAATCTTTTAAAAAAATAGAAAAAATTTTCCGTTATTGTTTTCCGTCAATGCCATTCCTGATATTTGCAAATTAAATAAGAAAACTTACGATTAATATGATTTGTGTAAAAATATAAATATAAAAAAAGAAACTTGCCGGAATGAAAACTACTAAATATAATACTTTCTCGAAAAGATTTTTATTTTTTTCGTAAAAGAAAAGCATATCCATATTTTGGGAAGTTTTAAACATATCACCGTAATATTTGTGAGTAAATAATAAAACGAGTAATAAAATAAAAATTCTAATTAAATTTTAGTAGCACACAGATTGTAATATCATTATGAAAATTATTATTTTTATATATGTCATAATATTTTGATCTCTTTGTATAAAATTTCTTCTATTTTACAAAACTGAAAATAATCCATCTTGGATTCAAATATCTTCAGTGCTGTTCCTAAAGTCGATATCCATCCTACTGAAACGAAATAATTTTTCTTTTACATCTAAATGCGTTTCGAAATTTATATTATTGATTTATTTATTTACATTAAAAGCCAATTATTTCAAAATATCGTACAAAATATAAATTACTTACGAATAATTACGATGGACAAAAAATTTCGTTTTAAATTCCAATTATATAACTTTCAGTGTCTTCTTCTTCTTCTGTTGGAGTAATGGGACTCTTTGAATTATCACTATCCATACGACTGAAAAGTTGCGTTTTTTATTAAATATTTATTACAACAGGTTTATCAGTGAGAAAAAAACTGCAGCATTTTTTTTTAATACAGCATTTGCTTTTCTAAGATTTTGTCCAGTCTGCGAATAATTAAAAAACAAAAGAAAAAACAAACGAAGATATTCGAAAATTCAACAATTTTGTAGAAAATTCGGCTATTTGGTCGAAAGTTGTACTACGTTGTTAAAAATTAATTTACCTGGTTGAAACTTTATGTATTTTGTTGAAAATTCATCTTTTTCCAGAAAATTCGTCCTTTTGGCTTAAAGATTCAACTATTTTCTTGAAAATTCGTGTATTTCGTTGAAAGTTTGCCTTTTTTTGGTAAAAAATTAATCCTCTTGATTGAAAATTCAACTATTCTAAATTTGAAATTAAAATCTTTTTTGGTTGATATAACTATTACATTTTACGTTGAAAGTTCATCTTTTTGATTAAAAATTATCTTTCCTATAGCAAATTGAACTACTCAATTTTCGGTAGAAAATTAATATTTTTAAAAGGAAATTCAACTATTCGGTTGAAAATTTATGTATTTTGTTGAAAATTCTTTTTTTTTTGTTTTGTTAAAATAAATACAATAAATAATAAATGATAATAAAATTTTAATTAATTTAATTTAATTTTAATTTAAAATTATAAAAAAATTATAATAAATAAAATAAAAATGCAACTGATAATACGATTATTTTGTAGAAAATTTATATTTTTCGGTGAAATTCAACTGTTTTTTATTTAAAATAAAAAAATATTTTTGGTTTGAAGTATCAAATATTACATTTTTTTTAATCAATCGTTTTAGGTTGGAAATTTATATTTTCGGTTTAAAAATGCAATTGTTTTATCGAAAACTCATATTTTCCGCTCAAAATTTCAACAATTTGGTAGAAAATTCAACTGCCTTGTAACTAATTCCTTCTTGTAAAAAGTGAAACTTAAATTTGATAACGAAAATTTAACCATTCCATTTTTAGTTGAAACTTGATTTTTTTTAGTTTAAAATTCAACTTTTTGATTCAAAATTTACGTCATATGTTGAAAATTCGTCTTTTTTGGTAATAAATTAATCTTCTTCGATGAAAATACAACTATTTGGATAAAAATGTATGTCTATATATTTTGTTGAAAATTTGTCTTTTTTATAGAAAATCAATCTTCTTGGTTGAAAATTCAAATATTTGGTTGAAAAAGTATGTATTTTGTTGAGAACTTGTCTTTCTTGGTAGAAAATTAATCTTCTTGGTTGAAAATTTATCTAAATTATGAACTATTACATGTTTGGATCAGAATTCATCCTGTTTGGTTGGAAAATCAAGTACATCGTTGAAAGTTTAACTATTTTGTTAATTCATGCGAAACCGTAAGATTTCACCAAATCCTCCCTCATCCAAAATTTACAGTCCCTACCAAAGAGGGGTACATGATTCAAAATTTCAGAAAAAAAAAACTATACGTAATTTATAGACGGCCCCTGAAAAGAAAAAATGTTCTTTTTCATAGAAAAAAAAAAGTTAAGAAAAAAACTTACCTCTGAGATACATTCTCACTAGAGAATTGTTGTACAAGTCCACAACTCAGACGTCTACCAGTTAATATCTTTTCATAATCCAAGAACATTCTGGCCATATATTTGTCTACCTTCAGTTGTAGCATTTTCTCCGTTTCCATGTTAAGCCGTCCATTTAATCGAGCCCGATAACGTGATTGATATATCTTACCCCGAAATTTGACCCAATTACGTCTCAATTCTCTTGTTTCCATACTCTTTTCATTTAAGATACGTTTCATTATTTCTTTCACTGTTAGATTATAACGGTTTTCTCTGGCGGAAAACAGCACTGAAGGTGAATGATTTTCATATTGCTTTCCTTTACCACGATAACATTTTACATATAAATTATCTCGAAGTTTCAAGTCAGCGAGGAATCTTTTTACCCTTTGTTCTAGTCCATTTTCAGGATTTTTTCCATTTTCCATTCTCAAATCCGTTATTTCCGTCTCCACAGGGTCTGCAAATAATATGTCTTCTTCTTGTGACAATTCAGAAGAGTCTAAATCTACTTCTTCCTTTATAATAGTTGTACTTTCTTGGTCTTCCCTTCTATCCACACTGCCAAAAGAAAAGAAATATTTAAGAAATTAAATTCACAGGGTCGTAACAAAATCCAAATTTCAAAATCCCCTGACTTTCCATGACCAATTTATCATTTTCCCTGACTGTCATAATTTTTTCAGGTATGAAAATAAACTTACACCTAGGAGATCCATAATATTAACGCACAAAGAATGTTTGTTACTGAATTGAAAGTTAAAAAATATATTTTTAATCAAAATTAAAGAATTTTTAACAAAATACTTCAATTTTCAACTAAATAGTTGAGTTTTCAATTCAAAAAGATAAATTTAAAGCAAAAAATCGAATAATTAAATTTTCACTTAAAAAAATTAATTTGCAACCAAAAAGAAAAGGAATTTTCAACAAAATAGTTAAATTTTCCACCACAGAAATAAATCTTCAAACTAGAAAAATGAATTCCCAATTATATTTCCACCAAAGAATATTTCAATTTTCAATCATAAGCAGTTAGATTTAACCAAAAAACAAGAATTTTCAACAAAATATTTGAATCTTCAGCCAAAGCAGATTAGTTTTCAAACCAAAAAGAAGAATTTTAAATAAAAAAAGTTACTTTCCAACGAAACTGTTGAATTTTGAAGTCAAAATAAATGAATTTCAAACTAGAAAATATAAAAATTTCAAGCAAAATTGGAATAGTTACATTTTCAGAAAAAAATTAATTTTCAACAAAAGAAAATCGAATTTTGAAAAAACCGTTGAATTTTTGAATAAAGAAATTATTCTTTAACTAAAATTATGAATCTTCAATCAAAACAAATTAATTTTTAACCAATTAGTTAACTTTTCAACCAAAAATATAAATTTTCTACTCAAATAACTGAATTTTCATTTTAAGAAAAGAGTTTCAAACGAAATGAATAAATTTTAGATCTATAAAAGACCAATTTTCAAGCAAAAATGGAATAGTTATATTTTCAGAAAAAAAATTTTAATAAAGGAAAAACGAATTTTCAACCAGAAATATTAAATTTCTGCCAAAAAGACGAATTTTCAACCAAATAGTCGAATTGTTAACAAAAATGGAATAGTTAAATTTTCAGATAAAAAAATTAATTTTCAAGAAAATATTTATAAAATTATTTTCAAGAAACCCAGAAGATAATTTTTCAACCATTCCAGAAAAAAATTATTTTTCAACAAAGAAAAAGGAATTTTCCACAAAAGAAAAGCGAATTTTCAACAAAATAGTTACATTTTTAAGCAAAGAAATAGATTTTTAAATAAAATTATAAATCTTCAACCAAAGCAAATGAATTTTTAACTAAATAGTTAACTTTTCAAGCCAAAAGATTAATTTTCTATAGTTACATTTTTAGAAAAAAAATTTTAAGTAAAGAGAAAGAAAATTTTCAACCAAAAATATGAAATATTTACCAAAAAAGACAAATTTTCAATAAAAAAAGATAAGGTTTCAACCAAAATTGAAATAGTTATATTATCAGTTGCAAAAATTAATTCTTAACCCTAAAAAGTTAGATTTTCAACAAAATAGTAACATTTTCAACCAGAGATGAATTTTTAACATAATAAATGCATTGTAAACCAAATAGTTGAGTTTACAACTTATAAAGATAAATTCAAAGGCAAAAATCGAATAATTAAATTATCAGTGAAAACAGTTAATTTTCAACAAAAAAAAATGCAATGAAATAACTAAATGTTTAACCAGCTAGATGAATCTTGAACCAAAAATATAATATTTAAAGTTTCAGTTAAAAAACTGACTTTTCAACAGCAAAAAAACGAAATTTCAAAAAAAGAGTTAAATTTTCATTATTTTTCAACTAAATAGAGGAATTTTCATATAAAATTTTGTTAACCTAACATAGAATAGTTAGATTTTGAGTTAAAAAAACATTAATTTTCAACCAAATAAAATAAAATTTTAACAAAATAGTTAAATTTTCAACCGAACAGATGAATTTGCAACTAAGAACATTAAATTTCTACCAAAAAATACGAGTTTTCAATTAAGTGTCGAATTTTCAACAAAAAAAGGTTTTTCCTGACATTCCCTTTCCACATTTAAATTCCCGGAAATTAAAAAAAAGAAGTAAATTCTTAAATTCATCTTTTTCATTCCTCTTGTATAATTTTGTTTAAAATTTAAATTGCGATATTACAAATTGTATTGTCCAGATTTGATCCTTAGATTCTTGTTTCTACTTTTTCTTTTAATTTTCGGGAATTTTATAATTAAAATATAATACATATTTTTATAAGTAGTTGAAATAACAAAATATAATAACATAAAATACAATTTTCAGAATCGATTAGACCAGTAAAAAGACTTACAACTCTTCCGGGCCAATATAGAGAGGATCTCGATCCTCGTCCAAAGGTTTCGGCCCCAAATCTTGCATGTTATTCTTATCAGTAAAAACTGATATTCTCGTTTCTTGAGAATCTCTTAGAAAATCGCTTATTTCCTGCTTCACACAATTCTTTTCTATCGAATCTAGCCCTAACTTTATGGTATCTTTTGTTTTTTCTAATACAAGTAATCGACTCTGTTTGCTGAAAATAAAATACACTTTTATGTACTATTTATAGGAAGAAGCAATTAACGAAGAAACAGAAAGTTTAATTTCTTTTTTAAATCTGTATAAAAAGACAATTTATGTTTTCTCTTCAGATTGAATCCATTTCAAATTTTTAACGAAATGTGTTTTCTTTTTCGTTAAAAATAAGGAGACACATATTTTTGGTAATCAACACAGCGACAGCTTTTACATTTTTTCCAAATATTTTAAAGTTTTAAGGGTAAAATGATCTTTCTTTGCGAATTTTATTTTAAAATTACAGCATTTTTTTTAATTTTAGAGATATCAAAGTTTTTCCTGTTTCAGTTTATCCAGTTTGTTTCTTTTATTTCAAATCCACAAAAAAAAATATATACATAAAAAATGTTACAGTTTTTTTTCGGGACAAAAAATTTATTTTTGTCTTTTTTTCAAATTCTTACCCTCGTTGCAATTTTTAGATTTCAAGGTTTTTCGTTTCAGTATGTCAAGTTTTTTTCACTCTTTTTAAACCGATGAGGAAAACGAAGAAAGATTTTCTTTAAAAATTAAAACAAGAAGTTTGCTCAAAACAGCTATCTTTTTTTCTTTTTTGATACAAAAATCAACTAATTATTTGAAAATGCATGTATCTTGTCAAAAAAATCCTCTTTTTTGTTAGAAAAATCATCAGTTTGGTTGAAAATTTCACTATTTTGTTTAAAATTCGTTCTTTTTTCATGAAAATTATTCACTATTCGTTAAAAATTAATTTTTTTTTGTGTTGAAGATTCATCATTTTAGTTAAAAATTCCTTTCTTTGGTTGAAAATTTAACTATATTTTTGAAAACTGTTTTTCTTTGGGGTTGAAAATCATTTCTTTTTACTAAAAATATAACTATTGTATTTTGGTTGAAAATTAATTTTTTTGCTGTTGAAAACTCAACTATTTGGTTGAAAATTTATATAGTTTGTTGAAAATGTATGTAGTTTGATGGAAATTTATTTCTTTGGTTGAAAATTTAACTATTTTACTGAAAATCGTTTTTTTGTTGTTGTTGAAAATTATTTCTTTTGACTAAAAATGTAACTCTTCTATTTTTTGTTGAAAATTTATCTTTCTTTTTTGTTAAAAATTCATTTAGTTTGTAGAAAATTCGGCTCTTTATGTAAAAAATTAATCTTCTTGGATGAAAATTCATCTCTTTGCTTAAAAATTAATTTTTTATCTGAAAATTTAACTATTTGGTTCAAAATTCTTTTTTGTTACAAAAATCATCTTTTTGGTTGAAAATTCATCTCTTTGGTGAAAATTTCACTATTTTGTTTAAAATTAGTTCTTTTTTGTTGAAAATTATTCTCTATTTCTTAAAAATTCAATTTTTTGGGGTTGCAGATTCATCATTTTAGTTAAAAATTCCTTTCTTTGTTTGAAAATTTAATTATATTTTTGAAAATGGTTTTTTGGGGGGTTGAAAATTATTTCTTTTTACTGAAAATGTAACTATTCCATTTTTCGATGAAATTAATTTTTTTGAAAACTTAAATATTTTGTTTAAAATTCATTTAATTTGTTGACAATTTATTTCTTTGGTTCAACATTCGACTATTTTGCTGAAAATGGTATTTTTATTGTTAAAAATTATTTATTTTAACTAAAAATGTGACTATTCTATTTTTGTTAGAAAATTTAGCTTCTTTTTTTGTTGAAAATTCAACTATTTGGTTGAAAATTCATTTAGTTTGTAGAAAATTCGCCTCGTCGGCTGAAAATTAATTTTTTGTCTGAAAAATTAACCATCTTGTTGAAAATTCTTCTTTTTATACAAAATCCATCTTTTTGGGTTGTAGATTCATAATGTTATTTGAAAATTCATTTTTTTGGTTGGAAACTTAACTATTTTGTTGGAAATTCGTCTTTTTTGTAAAAAATTAAACTTCTTGGATGAAAATTCATCTCTTTGGTTGAAAAGTAATTTTTTAACTGAAAACTTAAC
>JAABKJ010002117.1:0-28722 GCA_011634705.1 Andricus grossulariae
TTTCATGAAATTTCATGAACTTACTTCTAACAGTGCACAAAGGCAGCGGATGAATCTATAACTAAAGCGTCCCTTCAATAATTGAAACACCAAGTACCCTAGTGGAATCCAGAAGTGGAGGAAGCACTTAAAAGAAGCACGCTTGTAATGTATATAAAAAGCACAAGGCACTCGAAAACAAAATTGAATTTAAGAGACTTTGAGCCAGTTTACGGAAGATACATAAGCAGAGTAATAGTCGTTCTTGGATCGACTATAAACTCTTCTCTAAAATACAACACACTGAGGTGTGAAAATGGTTAACACAATCGAGGGAACATCATCCGCTGTTCGCATCATCGCAACAGATTCCAATGAAATTTCTGACGAGCTAGCGGATAACTATGCCTCAAATTCCAGTAATGCAAACTACGACCCAAATTTCCTTGCCTCCAGGCTCGATAACGAGAGCCTCATAGACCAAAGATTAGATGAAAATGAAATCTCTACTATTAATACTCCACTTCTTCTATCTAACATCCACACTCAATCAGTTCAAAAATACTAGCCCTGCACCTGAGAAAATACCGAATATACTTCTCAAAAAACTTTCATCCAAAACCCTAGATTATCTTCTTGTCCTGTTCGACTGTATTTGGATTTACAAATTTGGAATTTCTTAAAATACCCTAAAATCTTTGAAATCCTTTGAAATCCCTTCAAATGATTGAAATTAATAAAAAATTTTTTGGAATCTTTCAAAATTCCTAAAATATTGTAAATACTTTGAAATCTGTTGAAATCCCTTGTAATTGTTTAAAGCTCTCGAAAATATCTCCGACTTCCAAAAATCATCCCCCTTTGAAATAAAACTAACATTAAGTGGCCGCAAAACTTTATTTTTAGAATCCCCTGACTTTTCTCTGACTATAATTTCGAATTTTTTCTGCAAATTTAAATATTAAATTATTAAATGTGAGACTTCCAGGTAAGAATTCCAGGTAAATTGAAGAAAATCAGGATGATATTCGTAAGACTTCAAAACAATTCAAGTTCAATTCAATAAAAATGAAATGAATTGGAAAACAAATTATCCAAAAAATTCCATTGATTTCCGTAAAGTTGAAGAAAATTTAAAGAAAAAGATGAATTGGAAGAATTCGATAAAATTTACAAAAATTCCAGGTGAATTATACAAAATTTAAGTCCATCGATAACAATTGAAAAATATAAAAAAAATCATTAATTTCAGTATGGTTGAAATAAGTTTAAAAACACTCAACTGGATTCAAAAGAGTCTGATAAAATACCTAAGAATTCAGGGTGAGTTTAAAAGACTTCATGATACATTAAATCAGAATTTTTAAAAACTGCAAAAAATCAATTGAATTGAATAGAATTTAGTAGATTCAATAGAATTCAATTAAATTGAAAAATTTAGGATATTTCGAATGAGTTAAAAAAAATTTAGGATCAATTAATGAAAATTCAGGGTACATTCCAAATGAATTCAAATGAATTGGAAAGGATATTAAAAATTCTCTTCAAATCTTTAAAACCCTATGAAATCTCGCACTTCTGGTGAATAAATTCTCCAAAATCCATAAAAATATTTCATGAAATCCCCAAAAATTCTGTGAAATCTGATGATATTTCTTGAATAGCTGGACACTTTATTAAAATGATTAGGATATCTTAAAGGATTTTCAGGGATTTCATCAGATTTTGGAAGATTTCAATGATTTTAAGAGATTTAAAAGGTCTTGAGGTATTTTAATAAAATCTTAGAATCTTTGGAAAACCCTTGACATTTTTGAAGTCTCTTAAAAATGCCTTGGAATTATCTCAAATGTCATAAGGTATTTAAAATCCTTTGAAATCCTTTCAAATTATCGAAACTAATTAAAAATTCTTTGAAATCTTTTAAACTTCCTTAGAATGTTTCAAATCATTTGAAGTCCTTAAAAATTTCTAAAGTTCTTTAAAAAACCCTAAATTATATCAAACCCTTAAATTCTCATTAAATTATTGAAATCGACGGAAAATTCCTTGGAATGTGTTTGAAATGTCCTAAAATTTGGAACATTCTTTAAAATTTTTGGAAATATCTTGAAACATTCCGAAATCTTTGAAGCTTGGAACTCGGAAATATTTAGAATCCTTTGAAATCTCGTGAAACTTTTTAAAACTCTTTAAAGTTACTTGGAATTTTCAAAAATACCTTAAAATGGTATTTAAAATTGTATAGTGTTGAATCTCTTCAAATTATGAGAATCGATTCAAAATTCCTTGAAATCTTTTAAAATACTCTAAATGTTCCAAATCCTTAAAAAAAATTTGAAATACCTTGAAACTTTTTGAAGCTCTTGAAAAACCCTTGGATGGTTTGAAAAATACATTAAAAGCCTTTGAAGTCACGTCCAGTTATTTAAATATATTCATAATCCCTTGACATTTTTTGAAATCCCTCGAAACTTTTAAAAGAATTTTAGAATTCCATAAATGTTTTGAAATATTTTGAAATCCCTTAAAGCTTTAGAAAGCTCTTTAGAATTTCTTGAATGTTTCGAAAATACCTCAAAATAATTCAACTTCTTTGAAATCCCACTACATTACTATAATGAATTGGAAATTGTTTGAAATCTTTTAAAATACCCTAAAATATTTCATTTTCTTAAAAATGTTTTAAAAGTTCTTGAAATTTTTTGAAGCTCATGAAAATTACTTCGAATTTTTGAACATAAGGAGAATGTTTAAAATTCTTTGGAATCAATTTAAATTATCAAGCTATTTTAAATACTCTAAACTATATATATCAAATTCTGTACAATCATTTGAAATCTCCTAAAAAATTTTACAGCTTTCAAAAATTCATGGGGATCTTAAAAAATACCCGAAAATCTTCTAAATTCTTTTCAATCCTTTTGAATTATTTGAATAAGTTGAAAATTGCTTGAATTCTTTTCAAATTCCTTAAAATATTTAAAATCCTGTGAAATCTTCTAAATTCCGTTGAAACTTTTTAAACTCTTGAGATTGCCTTTGAATCTTTGAAAATACACTAAAATACTTGAAAATCCTCCGAAATCACTTCAAATTATAGAAATCTATTAAAAATATCCTGAAACATATTGCAAATCCTGTAAAATCTTTTGAAATCCCTTGAAATTTTTTAAAGATCTTGAAATTTACTTGGACTTTTTGAAAATTCCCTAAAATCGTTTCAATTCTTTGAAATACCTTTATATTATTGACATAAATATAAAATTTCTTAGAATGTTTTGAAATATCCGAAAATCTTTAAAATTACTTAAAATCTTTAGAAATACCTCAAAATATTTGAAAATATTTGAAATCCTTCAAAATCTCACAATTATTGTGATTTTTTGAAATCCATACAAATATTATAAAATTTCGTGGAATTTTTAAAAATACCTTGGAATGGTATTTGAAATTTCATGGTTTGGAATCTCTTCAAATTATGAGAATATATTCAAACTTCCTTAGAATCTTTTAAAATACTTTAAATTATCTCAAATACCTGAAAATATTTTGAAATCCCTCATAATGTTCAAGGTCTAGGGAATTTCTTGGAATCTTTAATCTATAAAATTCTTTTGAATAACTTTAAATTATTAAAATATATTAAGAATACCCTGAGGCATTTCAAATTCTTCGATATCTTCTGAATTCCTTGGAATTTTTTAGAGCGCCTGAGAATTCCTTAATTTTGTGTAAATATCTTAACATCTTTAAAATTGGTCGAAATCTCTTCAAACTATCAAAACCGAGTAAAAATTTTTGGAATGTTTCAAAATATCATTAAATTCTTCAAGCTCTACGGAAATTACTTCAAATATTCGAAAATCTTTCAAACCCTACGAAATCCCTCAATTCTTGATAATGAATTCTTGAAAAATTTATTAAAATATCTTGAGAGCCTTTAAATCCTACAAAATCATTGAAATCATCGGAAATCTGATAAAACCACTCAGAATATTTTTAAATATTCTGAGCATTTTATAATATATAAAATAAAATATATAATCGTCCTGTAAAGTTGTTCTATATCGTCCAAAATTTTAGGAAATTTTTCAAAGCCCCATGAAAAGTTATTTAAATCCTCGAATTGTTGAAATCCGTTTAAATTCTTTGAGATAAAATTTAATTTCTTTCTTGAAGTCATTACTTAAAATGTAAATCATTTGAAACCCCTTGGATATAAATTAAATTAAACTTTTTCATTAAAGTTTTCAAGAAAAAAGTTAAAATCCCTAGAAATCTCTGAAATCTCTTGAAATCGTTGAAAATTTAATAAAATCCTCGAAATCTTGTGAAATTCCTTGAAATAATTTTAAATCTCTTGAAATTTGTGGATTTGTAAAGAATCCCTTGATATTCCGTAAAATTTCATTTATTTTCCAAAGTTCTCTAAAAATCCCTTAAAACCTTTGAAAACGTAAAAATTGATTTAAAAGTATATATCATTAGGAAGCCCCAAAATGTAATTTGAATTAAATCTAATCATTCAATTTCTCAAACAAACAACGTTTAAATCACGAGAAAATTTTAAAATCCCTTGAAATCTTTGGAGAATTATAAAATCCTTAAATCTTGCGAAATCTAGAATCCTTCAGAATCCCTTACACTCTTTGGAATCGCCAGAAATTCCTTGAAAATAATTTAATTTAATTTATTTTCTAAATTTTGCTAGATATCCCTTGTAATTTTTGAAAATCTGACAAAATTCTTAAAAATTCTCTGACATTTTGTATATCTCTTGAAATCCTCTAGAGTCTAGAATCCCTTAGAATCCCTTGACACCTTTAGAATTGTTATAAATCCCTTGAAAATTAATTTTATTGATTTATTTTCCAAGTTTCACTAAAAATCCCTTAAAATCTTTGGAAATCCTAGAAAATTCTTAAAAATTCTTTGACATTTTGTATGTCTCTTTAAATCCTCTAGAATCCTTCTATAATCCTTTAGAATCCCTTGACATCTTTGGAATCACTATAAATCCCTTGAAAATTAATTTAATTTAATTTATTTTCTAAATTTCATTTGAAATCCCTTGAAATTTTTGGAAATCCTACAAAATTCTTAAGATCCTTTGAAATTTTTTATATCTTTCGAAATCCTCTATAATCCTTTAGAATCCGTTATACTCTTTGGAATCACTAGAAATCCCTTGAAAATTAATTTAATTTAATTTTTTTTCTAAATTTCACTAGATATCCCTCGTAATTTTTGTAAATCTTACAAAATTCTTAAAAATCCTTTGACGTTTTGTAGGTCTCTTGAAATCCTCTAGAGTCTAGAATCCCTTAGAATCCCTTGACTTATTTATAATCGCTAGAAATCCCTCAAAAATTAATTTAATTTAATTATTTTTATAAATTTCACTAGATATCCCTCGTAATTTTTGTAAATCTTACAACATTTTTAAAAAACCTTTGACATTTTGTATGTCTCTTGAAATCCTCTAGAATCTAGAATCCTTAAGAATCCCTTGACATCTTTAGAATCACTAGAAATCCATTTTTAAATGAATTTATTTATTTATTTTACAAATTTCACTAGAAATCACTTGAAATCTTTGGAAATCTTACAAAATTCTTAAAATCACTTAAAATTTGGTATATCTCTTGAAATCCTCTATAATCCTTTAGAATCCGTTATACTCTTTGGAATCACTAGAAATCCCTTGAAAATTAATTTAATTTATTTTTTTTTCTAAATTTCACTAGATATCCCTCGTAATTTTTGTAAATCTTACAACATGTTTAAAAAACCTTTGACATTTTGTATGTCTCTTGAAATCCTCTAGAATCTAGAATCCTTAAGAATCCCTAGACATCTTTAGAATCGCTAGAAATTCATTTAAAATGAATTTATTTATTTATTTGAGAAATTTCACTACAAATCCCTTGAAATCTTTGGAAATCCTACACAATTCCTAAAATCACTTGACATCTTTGGAATCACTTCAAATCCCTTGAAAGCTAATTTAATTTAATTTATTTTCTAAATTTCACTTAAAATCTCTTAAAATTTTTCGAAATCCTACAAAATTCTTGAAATCCTTTGAAATTTTGTATATCTCCTGGAATCCTCTAGAATCCCTCAGAATCCCTTGAAATCTTTCGAGAACGTGAAAATCGATTTAAAAAAAGCCCTCAAATATAATTTAAGTTAATCATATTCATTAAATTTTTCTAAAAGGCCGTTTTGATCCCTAGAAACTTTTTAAATCCCGTGAAATTCTTCGAGATTACATAATAAATTCCTTGAATCTTTGTGAAATTTTTTTAAATACCTTGAAATATATTGAAATTCCATCCTAAAAAAACGTACAAATCCTCTAAGATTGTTTGAAATGTTTTGAAATTCTTCGAAACATGTGGAAATATTTCTAATCCCTTGATGAACTGCGATTGAATCTTTTAAATTTATTAGAAACATTTAGAAATCTGAAACCTTTAAATTTGTTGAAATCTTTTAGAATCCCTTAAAACCTCCTGATATGTTTGGAAATTTTTAAACTTTCGTTAAATTTTTATGAAGTCTGAAGAAAGTTTTTAAAATTTATGGAAGTTCTCTAAAATCCAAATGCAATTAAACATATTCATTGGAGTTCCCTAAAAAACAAAAACGTTTAAATCCCTATAAATCTTTGAAATCCTTTAATCTTGTGAAATTCCTTGAAAAACCTTACAACCTCTTGGAATCTTTGAAATCGCTAGAAATCCTTCAAATTTAAATCAATTTGTTTTCCAAAATTCACAAGAAATATCTTTGAATCTTTAAAAATCGTACAAAATTCTTCAAAATCCCTTGAAATTTTCTAAATCTCTTGAAATCCTTTGGAATTTCTTAAAATACCCAAAAATGATTAGAAATATTTAAAATCCTCTAAATTCCCTTCGCAAATGTTTCGAAATCCCTTTAAATCTGTGGAAATATTTTTAGGTCTTATAAAAAACAGATGAATTTTTCCAAAATTAGTTGAAATATTTGAAAAATAATTAAAACCCGTCAAAGTCCCTCGCTAAAATACTTCGGAATCCCTTAAAATCTCCTGATATGTTTGGATATCTTTAAAATGCAATTAAATTTTTATGACATCCGACAAAAACGCTTAAAATCCATGAAAATGTCCCGGAATTTCTTGAAATTCCTTACAACTTGTCGAAATCTTACGGTAAATAAATAAATAAATCATTCGTTTGTACTTTCTCTATTTCTTGCATAAACTTTTTAAATATTTCAAAATTATTTATTTCTATACTGATATTCTTATAATGATTCTTCATAATGATTTTTCTGGAATCGCGAAAAAATTATAAGAAATTCGTTACAAGAAAATCATTATAGACCTATACTGAATTTCATATAATATTTTTTCGTAAGGAGGGATTACAGCGTATTGTAAAAGATTGCATGGGATTGCAAAAAGAGTGTATATCAGATTGCAGGAATAATTAACCCCTCGCCCTATAATATTTCAAATCGCCGAAATTTTTATGAAATCCCTTGAAATTTTGTAGAGCTCTTGCCAATTTCTTGAAAAGAAAAGTGCCTAAAGTGATATTTTCATTTAAAGAAGCGACTACAATGACTCTATCTAAGAAAAGTGACTAAAAAGTGATTTGAAAAAAAGAAATTCCTCAACATTTGTCATTTTTTTCAAAATCTCTGACTTTTCCCTGAACAAAAAAATTCTCTGTCTTCTTCCTGATGTCCAGGGTTTCCCTGAGCTGCGGCCACCCTGGCTGAAATAAAGGTCGATAAACCGGACGGGAGGATTTTGTTGGCTTACTTTTTTCGAAGACTCAACAGAAGCGGCCAATTTCATGAGAAGACTTCGATTCTCCGATACGGGTTTTTTCGAAAATCGGAACCGATTTGTCGGCGTAAACACGGCTACCAGCCCGGACTCCAGAGAACTTGGTTCCGTGATCCAGGGTCATTATGTGGTGCAGCATTTTCTCACGAGATACCTCACTCTAATTATATGTCTAGCTTGCTCCTGAAATCTACGGCTTTTATTGCTAAATATACTCAGGCTGGGTCCAAGAAAAAATCTAATTTCTACTTTGGGAACCGGACTTTGGTCCTGCGGAGAAACTAACTTATTTTGCGGGTCTCTGGTCCATGCAGAAGATCGCCGTTTCCGTTTATGGGGACGAGAATCCATTCCCTTTGCAAAAACAAACTTAAACTTTTATCAAAGCACAATACTTGCAAAATTTGACAAAGAATTTTTTCATTAAAATTTGAATTAATATTAGTATCTAATTCTGGCACTTCGATGGGGAAACATGTCCTAAAAATGCGGTCCAACAGAGGATTACCTTGGATTATCTCTATGTACAGAATTCCTCTGGATGACCTAGGTTACTGTGGACTGCATAGGATTTCTCTGGATTATATGAAATTATTAAATTTTTGAAGAAATAGATAAACTTCAAACCAAATATTTGAATTTTCAACCAAGAAGATTAATTTTTTACCGGAAAAGAATTTAAAATAAAATACAGGAATAAACAACGAAGTAGTTGAATTTTCAACTAGAAAAGATCATTTGTGTACCATGCAGTTGAATTTTCAACTTAAAAAGATAAATTTATCACCATACCGTTGAATTTTCAACCAAAAAAGTTAAATTTCACAAAAAAGACGAATTTTCAACAAAATAATAAATTCTTCAACCAAATAGTTGATTTTTCAACTGATATGATGAATCTTCAACTAAAGCAGTTCAAATTTCAGTTAAATATATATTTTCAAATAATAAACAATGATTTTTAATAAAAAAGTTGAATTTTCAACGAAAAAATGAATATTCTACAGAAATGAAGAATCTTCACCCATAAAATAACTTTTTAGCCAAATTGTTGAATTTTCTCCAAAGTAGAATCATTTTTAAGCAAAAGAGATGGATTCTTAACAAAAAATGTAATAGTTGATATTTCAACCACAGCCGATTTAAATTTTAATTGAAAAATACTTGAAGTCAACCAACAAAGATCAATTTTCAACCGAAAATGGTATAGTTACATTTTCAATTTATATAACATTTTTTTTTTACCAAAGTGAAAACAATTTTTAGTAACATAGTTTAATTTTCAATCAAAAACAAGAATTTTTAAGCAAAAAATCATAATTCTCTAAAAAAAAAAAATTTAACACAATACACGAAATTTTATCAAAGGAATACAAATTTTCACCAAAAATAAAACAGTTAATTTTTAGTTAGAAAAATGAATTTTTAACAGAAATAACAGAATATTCAGGGAAATAGTTAAATTTTCAGCACGATTTTTAACTAAAATCAAGAACCTTCAACCAGAAAACTGAATTTTGAACAAAGCAGTACAACTTTCAGTCAAGTAGTTGAAATTTCAACTGCAAAAATATCAATTTTCCACAAACAATGGAACAGGTACATTTTCAGTTGAAGAAGAATTCAAATACATTTTTTTCAAAGAATATAATTGAAAACTATTGAGAATACTTATTAAATTATTTCGAATTAACTGGATTACTCTGGATTATATATTAATTACTTGGATTGCTTAAATTACTTAGAAAAACAGTTGAACCGAAAAAGATGAACTTTCTACACAGATGTTGAATTTTCTACGTAAAAATATTTTTCAGTCAATAGAGAAAAAAAGTTTTCTAGCCAAAAATATGATTTTGTGACAAAAAAGTTAATTTTCAACCAAATAGTTTATTTTCCAACTGAAAACGATCAATTTTTAACCAATAATGGAATTGTTAAATTTAAAAAAGAAACTAATTTTTCAACAAAGTATTTCAAGCTTTGACCAAAAACATTAATTTTTAATTTTTTTAAAATTAGTTCAACTTTCAACCGAGTAATTGAAATTCAAACTAAATAAGATGAATACTCGATAACAAATTTAATAGTCGAATTTTCAACTTAAAACGATCAATTTTCAACCAATAATAAAATATGTCGATTTTCACCTAAAAATCAATTTTAAGCAAAACAAAAAAAATAATTTTTCATAAAATATTTCAATGTTCATCCAGTAAAATTAATTTTTAACAAAATAGTTCAAGTTTCAACGAAGTAATTGATTTTTCAACCAAAAAAGATGATTTCTTAATTAAAAAATTTAATAGTTGAATTTTCAACAAAAATCTATCAATTTTTAGTCAAAGGTGGATAAGTTACATTTTCAGTTAAGAAAATTAATTTTCAACTTGAAAAAAAATTAAGAAGATAGTTAAATCTTCAATCAAATCAAAGAATTTTTAACTGAAATATAGATTAATGCTGAACGAAAAATACAATAGTATACTTTTCAGTTAGAAAGAATTACCTTTCAAAGAAAAATAGTTGGATTTTTTTATTGGAATTTAATAATTCAATTCGAATTTAAGAGAAAAAACGAGAGAAAGGGGAAGTTTCCTGAAAAAATATGTATTATATATATATAATATAATTAATAATAAATAATAATAAACTTGTACAATAAAATCACTAATTTTTATTTTTTCAAGATTTTCCAAAAATTATGATTCACATTTATATTTTCCATGCGTGAAATGATACTCTGAGTTACCGCCCCCCCCTTGGAAATATTTTTTATCAAGTATTTTTTAAATTACGTCACAGAAATGAATGGGTTGATATTTATGCTTTTCTCTCGCGAAAATATTATTGAAGGCTGGTGAGAAACTTTCGCCACCAAATATGATCAATGAAGCGATAAATCAGGGTATTTACTGACAGGATATCCTCCATTAGTGTTTGGCTCAATTTTATGTTTTTTTTCCACAAAAATAAGAGGCATCCGCTCACGAAACTTGGACTTCAATTCAATATTATTTTGGGACGACTGAAAAATCCCGAAAAATAAAATTCCAACACTGCGAAATTCCCCAATTGGAAAATTCCCGATCTGGCACAGGAGTGGCGCTGATCAGCTGTCCAAGACGAAAAAAGTTCTAAGTTCGATCAGCAACATTTTTTAATACATCTCTGGGCCGGGCTAGTGCCAGAAGATTTTTCCATACAGGGTGAAATTCACCAGTAATAAAATTCCCAAACAGTTTCTAATAAAGTCGAATTAAAAAGTTTCTAAATAATAAAATTCCATACAGTTTATGATATTACCAAATTTGGAAATTCCCGAATAATAAAATTCCCGACTGTTTATAATATTACCGAATGAAAAAATTTCCTGATAATAAACTTCTGAACAGAAAATCGCCAAATTATAAAATATCCGAACTAGAAAATTCCAAAATATAAACAATAAAAAAAGTTGCTTTCAGATGAATATTATTCATTCACTAAGAATACATATTTCAAACTGAAAAAATATGTTTATGGATAACAAATTTTGTTTGAAAAAGTTCATAGTATTAAAATTCTTTTTTTTTAATGTCTCAAAATTTTTGTTATGATTGAAGAGCGTCTATTAACCAGTTAACTGGTAATGACGCATATATGCGTAGAAAAAATCCGTGACAAAACTGGTAATGACGCATATTTGCGCACTTGGAATAACTGCCACAAAACTCAATGGATTTGGATAGAAATTGGTATGCCCCAGTTTTTTCGGTCGCTGATGACGAGTCCCGGGTCAAAATTGAGGAATTCGAAATGGCGGATCCAATATGGCGGATCCAATATAGTAAACTAAAATGGAAAAGTCACGTGATTTGAATGAAAGTCAGTACTAAGTGTTTTTTTTACCGCTGATGACGAATTCGGTGTCAAAATAAAAAAATTGTAAATAGCTGATAATATAGTAGAATAGTCATCAGCGACTTAAAAAACTCTTTAGTACTGCCTTTCATTTAAGTCACGTGATTTTGGCATTTTTGTCCGCCATATTGGATCCGTCATTTTGAATTTCTCAATTTTGACCCCGGATTCGTCATTAACGACCTGAATAATTCTTAGGAAATGAACTTTCATGATGAATACGGAATTATTTGCTTCTACCAGTTTTGGCACATAACGTCGATTTCGAGCCTACTAGTTGACTAGTTAAAAGTATTTTTTTTTTTTAAAGTGTATATTTATATTTGCAAGAATTTGAAATATAATCAGTTGCATCTCTCGTTGTTATACTTAGGAAAATTGAATCAGAAACTAATCTATAATCTTTTGTTAAAGCCATGACTAACTGGCTTACTTAAGTCTAAAGACTTGTATTTTGCTAATCAAGAGATGATTTATTCATTTTATGGTGCTGGAGAAACACTTCTTTAAACATTAGGGATGCAATGAGGAGCTTTATGTTGCGTAATTACGCGAAGTAATAGAGGCAATTATAACAGGACGTACTCAGTATGGTTCTTAATACAGTTATTTCATTCTTTTGCATTAAAAGTAGAAAAGTAGCTCGTGCGAGGTTTTTTTATAATATTCGATACAATAGTATATCATGCACGTGTCCTTTTAAATTGTGGGAAACCTCAATAATTACAAGATTACTTCTCGAAAAATGGAACACCCAAAGACTATGTAATACATCCGTCAGTGGAAAGTAAATTAGAGTAGATTATTTTGATTTCGTAATTCATGATTCTGAAATTTCATAAAATTGTTTAATTAAACAAAAGTAACTACTTTATTTGCGTTTTAGATTAAAAAAAAAACCAACTATTTTTATATAATGTCTGTGTGTCCTTTTAAAGTATGGGAAACTTCCTTAATTACCAGAAGATGGAACACCCGAGGGGATACCAAAAGACTGTGTAATACATCCTTCAACATAAAGTTAATTACAGTAGATTATATTGATTTTGTGAATAGTGATTCTGTAATTTATTGAAGGATTTCAATTAAACAACGGTATTTACTTTACTTTTACTTTAATGGATATGGAATAACTAAATTTTCAACAATAAAATATTAATTTGTAAGGCAAAAAAAAAAAATTTCTACAAAACAGTGGAATTTGTTACCAAATGGTTGAATTGTCTACGAAATTGTTGATTTTTCAAGCCAAAAAGACGAATTTTCTACAAACCAGTTGAATTTTCAACCCAAAAACATGAATTTTCAATAGAAAAGTTAGTTTTCAACGAAAGAGATCAATTTCCAACCAAATAGTTGAATTTTCAGTTATAAAATAAATTTTTAACACAAAAAAAGGACGAATTGAAAAAACAATGAAATAGTTGATATTTTAACAAAGAAAATATCTTAATTTGGAATCAAACGAATAGAATAGTCAGATTTTCATTTGAAAAAATATTTTTCAATAAACGAAAATGATTTTTTTACGAAACAATTGAATTTGTTACCAAATAGTCGAACTTTGAACCAAATTATTTGAGTTTTAATCCAAAAACACGCATTTTCAACGTAAAAAGATGAATTCATGAAAAAATGCAATAGTTGATATTTTAATTAAAAAAATATTTTTATTTCGAATCAAATGAATAGAATAATTAAATTTGAAATAAAAAATTTAATTTTCATTAAAAAAAAAAAAGAATTTCCTACAAGACAGTTAAAGTGGTTATCAAATAGTTGAATTTTCTAATAAATTGTTAAATTTTCAAGCCAAACAGACATATTTGCTACAAAACAATTAAATTTTCAACCCGAAAATATGAATTTTCAACAAAAAAGTTAATTTTCCACCAAATAATCGAATTGTTAACCAAATAGTTAAATTTTCAACTAAAGAGATGAATTTTGAACTAAAATTTAAAATCTTCAACCATGAAACTGTAATAGTTGAAATTTTAATTTAAAAGTATTTTTATTCAAAAACAGTTGAATTTAAATAAAAAGACGAAATTTCTACAAAATACTTGAATGTTCAACTAAAACAGATTCATTTATTTGAAAAAAAAATGGAATTTCTACCAAAAGAGATCAATTTTTAAATCAAAAAGACAAATTTTCTACAAATTAGTTGAATTCTTAACCAAATAATTGGATTTTTAACCTGAAAGGTGAATTTTTAACCGAGAAGATTAATTTTCTACTAAAAATACGAATTTCAACTAAACAGTTGAATTTTCAAACTCAGAAATATACATTATTAAACAAGCATTGAATAGTTGAATTTTCAATACAAAAAATAAATTTCAATAAAGAAATTTTGTAAAAAAAGCAGTTGAATTTTCAAACCAAAGGGGTGCATTTTCAACAGAAAAGTTAATTTTCAACTAAACAGTGAAATTTGCAAAGAAATATTTAAATTTTTAGTTGAAAAAATTAGTTTTAATAAAAAAAAACGAATTTTTAATCAAACATTTGTATTTTTAACCAAAAATGAAAGAGTTTCTTTCAAAAGAGATAAATTTTCAATATAAAAAGACAAATTTCCAACAAAACAGTTGAATTTTCAACTAAATAATTTAATTTTTAACTAACTAGTTCAATTTTTGACAAAAGGGATGAATTTTTCATTAAAATTATAAATCTTCGATTAAAAAAGTGCAATGGTTGATATTTCTACCTAAAAATATTCATATTATAATTGAAAATCAGTTGAAGTTAGCACAAAAAAAAGACGAAATTTCTACAAAATACTTGAATCCTCAACTAAAACAGATTCATTTTTAAACAAAAGGAGTAATTTTCTATCAAACAAGACTAATTTCGAACAAATAGCATGAATTTTCAACAAAATAGTTAAATTTTCAACTAAACGAGATAAGTTTTTAATCAAAAATAAAAAATGAAAATTTTCAGCCAAAAGAAATTAATTTTCAAGCAAAAAAAAAAGAAAAAGAATAAGAATTTCTAACTAAAAAATATATATTTTCAATCACAAATGAAACAGTTCGATTTTTAATAAAAGAATTTAATTTCTATCTAAAATGATAAATCATCAAATAAAAATATAAAATTTCAACAAAGTAGTTCAACTTTCGACTAAATAGTTAGCTTTTCTACCAAAGTGTTGAATTTTCGGGTCGGACACAGGTATTTTTCACAAAACCGTTAAATTATTAGAAAAAAAATTAATTTTTGACCAAAACAGATAAATTTTTGATTAAACAGTTGCATTTTTAACTCTAAACTATAAAATTTATACAAAAAGAAATAAATTCTTTAAAAAATTGCAATACATTTTTTAATTTTCAGCCAAAAAGGATAACTTTTGAACAAATCTGTTGAATTCCCAACAATGTTATTAAATTTTGAATCAAGTAATATAATTTTTAACCAGAAAGATTAATTTTTAACCAAAAATTAAATAGTAGTCTTTTCAACCAAAAAGAATAAAATTTCATCCAAAAGTAGTTGATTTTCTTGTTGTTTAAGTAGAAAAATGACAAAAAGGGTGAAAATAAGTAAAAATTTTGAAAATTTATAGACTTAGAGAATACAGTGTTTTAAATAAACATTGAAATTAATTTTTTTCAACTTTTCAATATATTAGGCTAGAAAACTGGAAGTTTTGCTTGAAAAATAAATTTAATTTTCCGTTGCTACAATTATACGTTTCTTAAACTAAATATCTATTATTATTGACACATTTTATTTTCCAAAACTAATTTTATCAACGTTTCTCGTTTATTCGATTAACAGATTTTATATCTTATATGCATGTTTGACATGCAGGATAGAAAAAACAAAAATTCGAAAATCGGAAATGGAACTATGTGGAAAAGAAGCGTATGACAAGCCTGAAAAAGTATGTTCATTTGGATTCGATCGATAAACGCGCCTTTTTCTTACGCGTTAACAAAATATTTAAAAAATAATGCCTATACTCGTAATTTTGATATTTTATTGTATATCAATTTTTTAAATTTCTGAAGGCCTTTAACGACTCCCAAAATTTTTAAATCCTACAGAAATATACAGATAATTTTTTGCAGTTATAGTTTTTTTTTCTAGAGTATTTTCCGCAATAAAACACCTTGTAATTTCGAACATAATATTGAAAGTCAATAGAAAGTAAATTAAAGTAGATTATTTCAATTTCGTAATTCGTGATTCTGTAATTTAATACAATTTTTTTATTAAATAAAAGTAACTTCTTTTTTCATTTTAGATAATGAATATTATTTTTATACGATAGCGATATTTTCTGGTTGCGCTTCTCTAAATCTGAGATATTTTCTTCAAATTATCGAAATTTTCATCCTTTTACAACTTTCGACATCCCTTTTAGACATCCTTTCTCCTTAAGGAGAAATTCCTGTGTAATAAAATAAAGCAATTCTTAAATTACAGGGAGAGTATCGGGAATTCGTAAAATTTTACAGCCTTCGAGCCCTCCCTTTTTTCTAGCAGTCTAAGAAGAATAAAAAATATAAATTTAAGACAATTCTTGGAATAATCGTTGATATTCACTAAATCTATATTTTCAAAACAGAATGCAGTAAATTAAAATTAATTAAAATAGTATGAAAAGAATAATTTTTATCAAGATATTTCATTGCCTGTAAAACATTGTAAAAGGGTCCAAATTTCAAAAGAAAAAACCTTTTTGAATAATTCGGAAGCTTTTACAAAATATTACAATTAATTACAAATTTTTACAAAAAAGTGTAATTTCCAACATTGTTTGTGAAATATTTTCAGGTATAAGAGAATTTTCACATTTTTGTACTTTAATGTAATTTTTTGCATTTTATCACGAAAATACGGTTCTATCAGGGAATACAAAACTTGATAAATTTATGTTTCAAGAATCAAAATCGAAACAATTTCTAATTGAAAAAGTACATGAATAAAAAAACTAAAATCCAATTTCTTCTGAATGAAACAAAATAAATTCAAGCAGAAATCAACTGGCAAATGTTATATTTCTTTCTATATAATAAATTTCTTCTTATTTAGCAAGGTTTTCTGATCTTAACGTGATTGTCTAATCATAAGAGAATGTTTCGTTGGAAAAAATTCATAATTTTTTTACACTCTTAATAAAAGATTAATAATATTATTTGCAAAATTCGGAAGAAGATATATCACCTTCCACAAAAAAAACCAGAAGAGATGAAAAAAATAAATGATAAAAAAACTAAACTTGGATCAATCCCGTGTAGAAATAGTTTTTGTTCTAAAAGCTTCTCGAAGATGCCATAAAATATATTTAAAAATATAAGTCTGCAGTAAATTAAAAAAAAATGGAATTTAAATATACAGCAAAGCCAAGTTGCTAATATTACTAAAATGATATGAAAATAAATCAGCCCAAGATGAAGTAATTTCCTTCTTTTTTAACATTTTCATGCACCTCATTTATGATGTACATAAAAAATGAGCTTTTTCTTGACTCGTGAAGAATCTTGCGTTTGAAATAAATTTTCTCGTTAAAAAGCAAACTTTAAGAAAACCTGCGAGAGTAAACGAGAGTGCAGGGGCAATAAAAAAATGTAATAAAAACAAGAATATTTTGGTATCATGCGGAAAGGTATGTGCACAATTTTGCAAGTAATCACGAATTCTTACCAAAAAAAATACAATTTTCAACATTGAATGTGAAATATTCCCCAGAAGGAAAGAGAATTTTCACCTGTTCTACTTTACTGTAATTTCTTGAAATTTCTTATATTTTATTATGAATATATATTTTTATCAGATAATATAAAACTTGATGACATTATGTTTCAGTAACTGTAAAAGTACGTGCATCCAAAATTGTAAATCCAACCCAACATCCAACTTTTCCAAATAAAATAAAGGAAATTCAAATACGAACTTATAATAATATAATTAATAATAATATTTGACTGTCATCACCTCAAGTCTAAAGAGAAAATTAATTAATAATTATGCTTATTTAATAACACTTTCAAATTAAAGTACTGAAGTAATCTGACCAATTTCAAATTGCAAAATTGAAAGTGGTTTCATTTCAAATTATAGAAGCATTGCAAATTTAACAAGCTTAAATTTCAAAATATTAACGCATGGAAATGTGCATGGTTCAATTTCAATGTTGAAACATTACAAACTGAAGTCCTTGAAAATTATGTTTTTACATAATAAAATTTAATTCCCATAAAAAATAATTAGAAATTAAAAAAATGCAAAGGTTATAAAAGTAAATCACAAAAGTTTAATAAATCCACATGTAAAAATTTGAATTTCCATTAATTTCTAATTAATGAAAAAAAATACTCAAGACGATTAAATTTAAAAGAGTAAATAGGTTTCTTCGGAAAATCCTCTAGGATCCTATAAAATATATTTGAGAATGTAGGACAACAGTAAATTAAAAAAAGTGAATATCATATAATTAAATCCAACTTCAAACTTCAAATATAGACTAAAACGAAAATGTAAAAAATAAGGAGACGTGTATTTTTTACAACTATTTAAAATTTTTAAGGGTAAAATGAATTTTTTGCAAATTTCACATTAAAACTTTACTATTTTTGCAATTTTTGAAATATTAGGCTTTTTATCATTTTGATGAATGATAGCTAAGCTGGTTAAAATTTTTCAAAAAATCGGTATAGCTTTACCATTTTTTATTCGTTCTTAGTTTTTATTATCGGTTTCGAAAGCATAAAACCACTTAACAATTTGGAACAGTTAACACCATAAAATCTCAAAAAATTTCAAAAGGGCAACGTTTAAATAAGACTCAATAATAATTTTTTTCTCCCGAAGAAAAAAACAAATAGGAAATTTATGGTGAGTACACTATATTCATACCTATTATTCCTGAATATCACGGGTTTTAAAGTAAAATTGGTAAAAACTTCATTTCACCCTTGAAATATTTGTAAGAAATGTCGCTATATAAATTAAAAAGAAAAAAACAATGATATTATATACACTTGAAATGAAAATGTTGGAAGGATGAATATAGCGCACATTAAATAGGACAAATTTGGACAGACATTTGAAATTTATAATTGATTTATTTAACAGTTAACATTTCAATTTAACAGATTCTGCTTTGTTTGAAAACATAAAAAGTCGATTTTCACAAAAATCCCACCCTAATATTTTTCCCACTTTTTTTTTCTCAAATTTGGTCGTCCATAAGAAATAAATTCTGTGAGATTAATACGCTCTAAATAATTTTTGTGGTCAGGAGAATTATTTTTCATAAAATTTGAAATTTATAAGTAAAAAAAAAATCCAAACTCGAATTATCAGATGAAATTTGTTATAAAACTCTTTTATTCCAATTCTTGGATCAACTGCTACACAGTTCCGATTAAAAATTTCCAAACCTTTTCCAGGACAATAAAAAAAAATCTAGTTCTCATACAAAAACATTTTCTGAAACTCTAGGACTTTCAAATTTGAGTTTATTTTCAATTTTTGAATCCAATTTCAATGAACAATGAATTTGAAATCGAAAGGGCCAAAAATTTCATTTAATTCCAAGGACAAAAGCTGAAATTCTAAAATAAAATTCAAATTGCTTTAGATGCAAAAATTAATGGAATTAAACAATTTCCTTTAAATACGATTTAATTCTGAAGTAATTCAGACACTATGAATTAATTGAAAAATAAAGTATTTTTTTCTAAAACTTCAAACTTGTCAACTTGCATTAGATTAAAATAAAATACGCGTGTATTTTAGTTTGATTTTCATTTTTTGTTGAACTTGAAATACTTGTAAATTTGAAAAAATTTCAATTCTGTTTTGCATTCGAATCTTTTCCATTTGAATTTTTATTTATTGGGAAGGATATCCCATTAGAAAGTATTTCAAAAGAAAACACTTTTCAACTCCATTCTTTTTATATTGTATATATATTCTTTTGTAAGCCTTAAATTGGAAATTTTTGTTATTTAATAAGATACCTAAATTATTTTATTTAGAATCACTCATACTTAATGCTGTTCACATTCAAATATTGTTTACCATTTCTTCGAAAATATATCATTAGAATTTGTAAATTGTAAATGGATGAATAGTTTCAATTTCTCTTGGTCTTTTATGATATCTTGCATCGCTTACAAAGAAAATGTGAAAATTACATATATGGGAAGAAAAATTCTATCGACCAGAAAAATATTTTAGTCCCTATATAAATTATAGGATGCCTCTTTTATATAAGCAGGAATTAAAAAATATTGAAATAAATAAAAAAGATGGGGTTTTGCTGAAAACTTTGTTAATTTTTTTCTTTGAATTTTGAAACCTAACTAGAAAAATTATTTCTTTTTTAGTTACTTTGGTAATGCATTTCAAAGGCTTTTTTGACCGCAATCAATAAATTTGATTGCTTTTGCAACTATTTTTCCATTTTCACTATTCAAATTGTGGAGGATAGTTTTCGAAAACTTTATTAAATCTGTCGAAACACTTAGAAAGAAAGAAAAATTTATTTCAAGAGCTGAATATTTGCTTTTTGGGTTGAAAATTAATTTCTTTAACTGAAAAATGAACTATTTCGTTAGAATTTAAACTATTTTTATAAAAATTCAGCTATTGGGTAGAAAATTAATTTTGTTGTTGAAAAATCATGTTTTCGGGTTGAAAATTCAATTGTGCTGTGGGATGATGTTTTTTTGGTTAAAAAAATTCAACAACTTGGTAGAAATATAAACTATTTAGTTAACAAAACTTTCTTTTTATCATTTATATTTTTGTTTGAAAATTCAACTATTTGTTTTAAAATTAAACTATTTTATGGGAATATAACTATGTGGTAGAAAATCAACTATTTTGTTGAAAATTCATATTTTTGGTAGAAAATTACCTTTTTTGTTGAAAATTCAACTATGTGGTTAAAAATTGAACAATTTAACAATTGGGAAGAAAGTTAACGTTTTTGTTGAAAAATCATGTTTTCAGGTTGAATCTTCATATTTTTTGTAGAAAATTACCTTTTTTGTTGAAAATTTAATTATTTGATTAAAAATTAAACAATCATTATAAAAATGTAACTATTGGGTAGAAAATTAAGTTTCTTGATGAAAAATCATGTTTTCAGGTTGAAAATTCAGCTGTTCTGTAGAATGATGTTTTTTTGGCTTCAAACTTCAACAATTTGGTAGAAATATAAAGTATTTAGTTGACAACACTTTTCTGAAAATTTATATTTTTGTTTGAAAATTCAACTATTTGTTTTAAAATTAAACTCTTTTATGAAAATATAGCTATTTGATAGAAAATAAACTTTTTTGTTAAAAAATCACATTTTTGCGTTGAAAATTCAACTGTTTTGTAGATAATTAATCGTTTTTGTTGAAAATTCATATTTTTGGTCGTAAATTATCATTTTTGTTGAAAATTTAAATACTTTGGTAAAAATTTAACAATTGTGTGAAAAATAAACTTTTTTTGTTGAAAAATCATATTTTTGGGTTGAAAATTCAACTGTTTTGTAGATAATCAATCGTTTTTGTTGAAAATTCGTATTTTTGGTAGAAAATTATTATTTTTGTTAAAAATTTAACTATTTTGTTAAAAATTGAATAATTTTGTGGAAAATAAACTTTTTTTTTGCAAAATCATATTTTTGGGTTGAAAATTCAACTGTTTTGTAGATAATTAATCGTTTTTGTTGAAAATTCATATTTTTGGTAATAAATTATCATTTTTGTTAAAAAATTCAACTATTTCGTTAGAAATTAATACATTTTTATAAAGATTTAGCTATCAGGTAGAAAATTGACTTGTTCGATGAAAAATCATGTTTTCGGGTTGAAAATTCAACTGTTCTGTGGAATGATGTTTTTTTTTGGCTTTAAAATTCAACAATTTGGTAGAAATATAAACTATTTATAATAGTTGACAACACTACTTTTATAATTCATATGTTTGATAGAAAATTAAACTGTTTGATAAAAAAATAAACTGTTTGTTTTAAAATTAAACTATTTTATGAAAATATATCTTTTTGGTAGAAAATGAACCTTTTTGTTAAAAAATAATATTTTCAGGTTGAAATTTAATGAAAATTCAACTGTTTTGTAGATAATTAATATTTTTTGTTGAAAATTCATATTTTTGGTACAAAATTATAATTTTTGTTGAAAATTGAACTATTTGGTTAAAAATTAAAATGTTTTTATCAAAATATAACAATTGGGTAGAGAATAAACTTTTTTTGAAAAATCATATTTTTGGGTTGAAAATTCAACTGTTTTGTAGATAATTGATCTTTGTTGTTGAAAATTTATATTTTTTGTAGAAAATTACCTTTTTTTCTGGAAAATTCAACTATTTGGTTGAAAATTATAATATTTTTATAAAAATTTAACAATTGGGTGAAGAATAAACTTTTCTGTTGAAAAATCATGAGTTTCGGTTGAAAATTCAACTGGTTTGTACATAATTATTCTTTTCTGCTGAAACTTTATATTTTTCGTAGAAAATTACCATTTTGATTGAAAATTCAACTATTTGGTTGAAAATTAAATTATTTTTATAAAAATTCCACTATTAGGTAGAAAATGGACTTTTTTAAATGAAAAATCATGTTCTCGGGTTGGAAATTCAACTGTTCTGTGGAATGATGTTTTTTTCGGCTTCAAAATTGAACAATTTGATAGAAATATAAACTATTCAATTGGCAAGACTTTTTTCATAATTTATATCTTTATTTGAAAATTCAACTATTTGTTTTAAAATTACATTATTTTATGAAAATATAACTATTTGGTAGAAAATTGACTTTTTTGCTGAAAACTCATATTTTCGGGTTAAAAATTAAATTGCTTTGCAGATGTTTCTTTTTTTTTTGCTTTAATATTTAACAACTTTGATGGAAATTGATGTGTTTGTTGAGAAACCTTTATTCTGAATCAAACATACCCACGCGGAAAAATTATGCATAGTTTATACATAGTGCGAAGTATTATATATTATATTCATCTGTTTCATACATTTTTCATATAAAACAAATGAATATTATATATAATACTTCACACAATATATAACACACTATATATAAGCTATATATATATATATATATATAATTTTTCCGCCTGGGTTAATTTTCTTGTTACAAATTTTATCTTCTTGGTTGGAAATTTAATGATTTTGTTAAAAATTAATCTTTTTGTTTGAAATTTCAGCTACTCGGTTGAAAGTTTCTACTTTGTCCAAAATTAATTTTCTTAAAGATTCACTTCATTATATTATAATTAACTGCATACGATAAAAAATGAGCTTTTCCCTTGCCTAGTAAAGCGCTTCGCGTTTAAAATAAATTTTCTCGTAAAAAAGCAAATTGCGAAATTAAGCGAGAGTACAAATGCAGTTCGCAGTATCTTATTTCTTCGGAATAGGTACTTACATCAATGTAGAATATTATTATATCCCTCGCCGTATTATTATCCTCTTGGCTTCTCCAATACGTTCTCGGTCTTACTTACACTATTTGAACTTGAGTATTTAGAAAAAAACATTTACCCGCAAAAAAAGTTGCAAAGCCTAAATTTTACGAGAGATGAGCAAGCACACTGTGAATGAAGCCTAAGCGGAAAGTCGTTAAGGCGTAATTAAAAATTATACTCAAATTAGAAAGGAATCCTCGCGGTTTTTTGCTTTCAATTTGCCGTGGGCGGATGAAACCTTTATCAATTTTTTCCCACTTAATCGTTCTTTGTGTTCGCGTACCTTATTTATCTCTTACTCAAGTTTTCTGATGAAATTCATTTTTTAAATATATTTTTACAATCCGGTTTTAAGTTTGACAAGACTTATTTTGCAGTGACTTCAATTTCAGTGGAAAGTACTCTGTAGTAAACCGACAAAAAGTGATCGATAACCGCAACTTTTCATATAGAGAGTAGAATTTGTTCCGGGAAATATCAAAGGATTATTTGTGAAAAATTGCACATTTCCTTTTTGAAAACAGTTTTTTATAAATGAAAATATCTCTGACAGATACGTTTTGTTAATGGAAAATTAATTAAAAGTAATTTGTTATGAAAATGGAAGAAAAATAAAGTTTATGGAGTATTTTAATATAAAATTTAATATGAGAGTGGAAAACTGGGGCGAATCCGCACGTCGTTACAAAAGCGCGCTTCAAAACAAACTGACTTTAAAACGATGTGGTTCAACGAATCTGCTTCGATCGGTCCACGGCGAGAGGGACGCAACTCCTAAAATTGCGGTCCAGCGGATGTGGATTTCCGTGGATTACCCTGGATTACCTCTATATATAGAATTACTCTGAATTACGAATAGGAAACCAAAAAGGATTACTTTTTAACAAAATTGTTTAATTTTGAACAAAATAGATTAACTTTTAACGATATAGATTAATTTTCAACCAAGAAGATCAATTTTCTACCGGAAAAGACGATGTTATATGAAAATGTATGAATTTTCATCGAATTAGTTGAATTTTCATCGAATCAATTAAATTTTCAAATAAAAAATGAATTTGTAGCCAAATTGTTGAATTTTCTACAAATGTAATAATTTTTTAACAAAATTGATGAATTCTCAACGAAAAATGTAATAGTTGATATTTCAAAAACAATAGATTTTAATTTCAAATCAAAAACAGTTTAATTCAACAAAACAAAAATGAATTTTCAACAAATATTTGACTTTTCAATTAAAAGGATTAATTTTCTACCGGAAAAGACAATTTTATATCAAAATATACGAATTTTCATGGAATTAGTTGAATTTCCATCTAAACAATGCACTCTTGGCTAACTTGTTGAATTTTCTACAGAAGGGAATAATTTTTTATCAAAATTGATGAATTCTCAACGAAAAATGTAATAGTTGATATTTCAACTAAAACAGATTTGAATTTTGAAACAAAAACAGTTTTATTCAACAAATAAAGATGAATTTTCAACAAATAGTTGACTTTTCAATCAGGAAGATTAATTTTATACCGGACAAGCCGATTTTACATCAAAATATATGAATTTTAATCAAATTAGTTGAATTTTGACCTAAGGAGATTAATTTTTTACCAAAATACATAAATTTGAAAAAAATAGGTCAAATTTCAAGAAGAAAGAATAATTTTCTTCCAACGAATACGAATTTTTAATCAATCGTTGATATTTCAACCATCAAATATTTTAATTTTTAATCAAAAATAGTTGAATTTTCATCTGAAAGAGACAAATTGACAATAACAAATAGAATAGTTAAATTGTCAGTTAAAACAATTATTTTCAGCAAAAATTTTTTTTTCAATAAAAAGCTAAACTGTTCACCAGAATAGATTAGTTTTCATGAAAAAAGATTAATTTTTTCAACAAAATACACGAATTAAAAAAAATAGGGTAATTTTAAAAAAGGTTGATTAATTTTCTACCAAGAAACACGATTTTATATCAAAACATATGAATTTTCGTCAAATTAGTTGAATTTACACATAAAAAATGCATTTTTAGCTAAATCGTTGAATTTTCTACAAAGTGAAATAATTTTTTATCAAAACTGACGAATTCTAAACCAAAAATGTAATAGTTGATACTTCAACTACAACAGATTTTAATTTTAAATCAAAAACAGTTTTATTCAACAAAAAAAGATGAATCTTCAACAAATAGTTGACTTTTCACCCCAAAAGTATAATTTTTAACAAAATTGTTCAATTTTCAACGAAGTAGAATAATTTTTAACCAAAAACATGAATTTTTAACCCAGAAGATTAATTTTCTACCGAAAAATATGATTTTTCAACCGATAGTTTAATTTTCTTACGAAATTTTTATGTTTTTAACTGGAAAGGATAAATTTGCAATAATAAAAGGAATAGTTGAATTTTCAGTTTAAAAAATTAATTTTTAACAAAAAAAAAACAAAAAGAATTTTCAACAAAATAGTTTAATTTTTAACCAAAATAGCTACATTTTGAACCAAGAAGATGAATTTTCAACCAAACATAAAAAATAGTTATATTTCAATGAAAACAGAGTTTAATTTTGAATAAAAAATAATTAAATTTTCAACCAAATAGTAAAATTTTCAACCAAGAAGATTAATTTTGTACCAAAATACATACATTTGAAAAAATATGTCGAATTTCAAAAAGAAAGAATAATTTTCTTCAAAAAAATACGAATTTTTAACCAATCGTTAATACTTCAACCACCAATTTTTAATTTTTAATAAAAAATTGTTTAATTTTCAACTAAGAGAGACAAATTGACGATAATAAATGAAATAGTTAAATTGTCAGTTAAAACAATTATTTTCAGCAAAAAATTTTTTTCAATAAAATAGTTAAACTTATTACCAGAATAGATTAGTTTAAAAAAAAAAGATTAATTTTTTCACCAAAATACATGAATTTGAAAGTATAGGGTAATTTTCAAGAAAGTTGATTAATTTTCTACCAAGAAAGACGATTTTATATCAAAACACATGGCTTTTCATCGAATTAGTTGAATTTTCACCTAAAAAATGCACTTTTAGCTAACTTGTTGAATTTTCTACAAAATGGAATAATTTTTAATCAGAATGGATGAATTCTCAACGAAAAATAAAATGGTTGATATTTCAACTACAACAGATTTTAATTAAAAATCAAAAACATTTTTATTCAACAACAAAAGATGAATTTTCAACAAATAGTTGACTTTTCAACACAAAAGTATACTTTTTAACAAAATTGTTTAGCTTTCAACGAAGTAGAATCATTTTCAACCAAAAACATGAATTTTTAACCAAGAAGATTAATTTTCTACCGACAAATACGAATTTTTAATTGATGGTTTAATTTTTGACTGAAATTTTCAAATTTTTTACTAAAAAAGATAAATTCACAATAATAAATGGAATAGCTGAATTTTCAGTTAAGAAAACTAATTTGCAAAAAAAAAACTTTCAACAAAATAGTTCATATTTTCACAAAAATAGTTACATTTTAAAACAAAAAGATGAATTTTCAACCAAACATAAAGAATAGTTAATATTTCAATCAAAACAGAGTTTAATTTTTAATAAAAATAGTTGAATTTTCAACCAAATAGTTAAATTTTCAACCAAGAAGATTAATTGTTTACGAAAATACATCAATTTGAAAAAATAGTTAAAATTTCAAAAAGAAAGAATAATTTTCTTCCAACAAAAACGAATTTTTAACCAATCGTTGATATTTCAACTATAAAATATTTTTATTTTTAATCAAAATTAGTTGAATTTTCAACTAAGATATACAAATTGACAATAATAAATGGAATAGTTAAATTGTCAGTTAAAACAATTATTTTCGGGCAAAAAATGTTTTTCCAATAAAATAGTTAAATTTGATTACCTAAATAATTTTATTTTCAAGAAAAAAGGTAAATTTTGTTAACAAAATACATGAATCAAAAAATAAGGTAATTTTCAAGAAGGTTGATTAATTTTCTACCAAGAAAGACGATTTTATATCAAAATATATGAATTTTCATTGAATTAGTTGAATTTCCACATAAAAAATGCATTTTCAGCTTAATTGTTGAATTTTTTACAATGTAGAATAATTTTAAATCAAAATTGACGAATTCTGAACGAAAAATGTAATGGTTGACATTTCAACTACAGCATATTTTAATTTTTAATCAAAAACAGTTTTACTCAACAAAAAAAGATGAATCTTCAACAAATAGTTAACTTTTCAACCCAAAAGTATACTTTTTAACAAAATTGTTCAATTTTCAACTAAGTAGAATAATTTTCAACCAAAATAGTTACATTTTCAAGCAAAAAGATGAATTTTCAATCAAACAGAAAAAATCGTTAATATTTCAATCAAAACAGAGTTTAATTTTAAATAAAAAATAGTTGAATTTTCAACCAAATAGTCCAATTTTCAATCAAATAGTTAAATTTCCAACTGAGAAGATAATTTTTTACCAAAATATCATACATAGATGTAAAAAAATAGGTCAAATTTCAAGAAGTTTAATTAATTTTTCACCAAGAAAGACGAATTTTTAACACAATTAATGTGTTTTCCAGCAAAAATCTTAATACTCTACGAAAATAAAAATTTAACAAAATGCATAAATTTTCAACTTACAAAAATTTGTTACAAAAAATGAAATACACATGAGTTCCCATAGAAGAGCATCCGATTTACCAATACCTAGAACTGCTGGCCCATACAGTTTCTCAGCGGGCAGTGAGAGAGACGGTTGCGACTCTCGCCTCGGAAGGGCCGCAAGTGCACGAGTACTCAGTCGAGTATATTGCGCAATATTATGGAAATGGTTTAGGCGGCCGTGACTGTTTATCTTTCGAGGGTACGGATTTACGAGCAAGTACAGTGTGAGGCAACCCCCGAAACTGCTTTTATATCGGATCTCTTGTGCAGTTACATTTTCAACCAAACGATTTTAAATTAAACTCAAGAATCTCTAACCAGAACAATGATTTTACAACAAAATAATACAACTTTCAATTGAGTAGTTACATTTTTAACTGAAGAAATATACATTTTCAGTATCAAGTAAAAGGGTTAAATTTTCAGTTGAAAAAATGAATTAAAAAAAAAAAATTTAGTAAAATAGTTCAATTTTTTGCCGAAGTAGTTGAATTTTCAAACCAAAATTTAAATCGCAGAAAAAAACTAATTTGCAACAAAACAGTTAAATTTTAAAACAAAGAGATGAATTTTTGACCAAAATGATGAATGTTTATAGAAATGGCTTTTGAGCCAAATTGTTGAATTTTCTACAATTTTCAACAAAGTGCACTATTTTCAACCAAAAACTTGAATTTTGTACTAAAAAGATTATTTTTTTACCGACTAATACGAATTTTCACCCAATAGTACAAATTATCTCTGACACATAAAATATTGTTAGATGACATCTTTGCTGTTTTTTTGAAAGATATCGTTTTTAATTGACCCAAGTATTATAAGTGTGAAGAAGACT
>JAABKJ010002118.1:0-28719 GCA_011634705.1 Andricus grossulariae
TCAAAGTAAATTTTAAGAGCTCACTCCCGGATTCACTACCGCTTCCCGAGTTCGTTTAACACCACGAAATATAATTCGATCGCGGATATGGAGAGAAGGTTGGAGGATAGGTTGGAGTTGAGAAGAACGGAGCGGAAACTGCTTGTTCAGATCAAAATCGAAGATCGCCTCACTGTCCGATTCACTCGCTGCACGCAGGCAGCCCGGAACGAGAACTCTCGGCGGTAGTGGGAGCAGCGGCTAGCGTGCTGATTGGCCGAAATGCGGCAATGGGATCGCAGTCGAGCGGTGGGGACTGCCTACCGTTTCCACTACCTCGGACCTCCGAGCGTCCGCGCCATGTTAAATATAAAATTTGTCTTAAATCTACATAATTTTTCAATAACTTTAAAAAATATAAAGAATTGTCGAAAATTAACAAAATTTAAATGCGTTGCCCAACATGGGTATGGCTTCATTTACCCGCGAACGGGATGAAGCTACACCTATTAGAACGGGTTTTCGTAGGTTATTGTTTATAATTTCAACTGTTAAAAATTTACAGGCGGCCTTGAGAAGCGAGGGGAATTTGGGCCAAATGGTTATAAATCACTTAGGGTGAGCAAGCTCGTGTTTGAAAACATCTTGAAATTGGCGATTCGTCACGTAGGCCCCTTTTTACTCAAATTTCCATGAGAAAATTTAAGTGAAAAGTCACGTAGGCGATTGATGATTTTCAGAGGTTCTCAGTATGGCCTTTGGCCCATAACAATGTAATAAATGGAGAACTGGAAAAACTTGACTTCTTGACCTAGAAAACCTGGAAAAGGCATTGAATTTCGTTCCTAAGAATCGCTGGACACCCTGTAAAAGCCGCACTCAAATTCGCCCCAATTCGCGACAAAATTTCGGTTTTTACTAGTAAAATTCTACTTACTCAATTTGAAAAATGCTACTAACCTGAATGAAGAAAAGGGAGCCACTTCATCTTTGAAATCATCAAAATTGAATAACTTTTATATTTAAAACCGACCAATCTTCAAATTTAACTCTTGAAAATTGTAGCACTTTGAATTGTAACTCATTAATATTGTAAAGTCCCAATTTGTGAAATTCAGTATTGAAAATTTCCCTTTTGATTTTCAAACTCATGCAAATTTAAGAATCCTTATTTGGACACCTTTAAAATTCAAGACTTTTTAATTGCAAATTTTCAAATTTGAAGAAATTTGAATCGAAAATCGTGATAACTAAAAGAATTGCAATTCTTAATTACGACTAAAAATTGTAAATTACAATGAAAAATTATGCAAGTTTTACCACGAAAAATAATTTGATTTCAATGCTTCACACTTTTGATCAACGAAATCATCCAAATTGAGGAATTTTGATGTATAATTCACCATTCACACCCAAAATCAGTAAAAAATAGTGTTAATCAGTTATAGTGCTAAAAACCAGCATTTGTGAAAACTAGTTTTAACTAGTCGAAACGCGGAGTAACCAAGTTAATTTGTGAAAACCCGCATATATTTCAGATTCCACTAGATATCGTGTTTTAGTTGAAAATAAATATCTGTTAAAACTAGATTCACCAATTTTTGCTTTTGAAAAAACTAGTTTCACCTGCTGTTCCGTGAAAATCAGAAATACTGAGTTTGCAGTGACTGGTAACAGAAGAGTGATTAGTCACATCTAAAACCACACTGAATAATACTGATAAAACTAGTTCTTTTTGAAGTAAAATTGGATGAATCTAGTTTTAAGTGATAAAGTAGAGAGATATAGTAGAGATATAGTAGAGATATAGAGATTTTAACTAATGTATAGTAGGCGGAGCGCCTACTCTACTGTAGCCAGAACAAGCCGGAAACAGAGAAAAAGATGCGACACTGAGACCAACCGTGGGCAGGCATCCAATAGAGAAAGAGCGATACTTCTGGCCCCAGAGAAACATTACCATCCAGGTTTCTTTAAAGCCCAAAGATCTGATTGAACTAGATAACGAGCTTCGTGGAGATTTTTCCAAAGAATCTGACCTCTGGACTATCAATTCTGGTCTGTATATTGCACCAAGGACTTTGGCGGATGCAAACTGTAAAACAAAACCAACGGCAGATCATAAGACAAAAAGAAGAATGCATCAAGTCACCACAAAGATAGGCCTGGCAAGACAGTACGCGTTCCGCATTCAGTGTGTAATTGACTGTATAAAATCTGGCAGGAATTTCACCGCCAAGGTTTGACAGTTCGCGCGCGAACTGTTGATCCGTTATCATGCATTTAACAAGTCAAAGCTGCTGACCATCAGGCAGAATATTGTTGACAGCATAGGGGTACTGTCTGACGCTAGGAGAAGTTTAGAGCAGATGGAAAGGTGGTTCAGAATAAACCACACAGTTTTTCTCTGACCCATCTCGACTCTTCGAAGTTCCTCCAGTTACTGTCGACTATCCGCTCTAACCAGAGCAGCATTTTCGAGCGAAGTCTACGAAGTCCAGCATCCACTTAAAGAAGGCTCTAAGAAAATAAATATTTTCACAGAACTGTGCAATGCCCTCATGGAACCTGCGAGAAAATACCCACCTATCACTTCCGAGGAGTTGAAAAAAGTACTAAGAGGCAGTGGAAGTGTAGAAGATCTTCACAGCTATCCTAAATGATAGGATTTTTCGAAAAATCGGACCTGTGTGGCGAGAAATATACAAACAACGCGGCTTAAAGAAAGGCGCATTAGGATGCAGGGAGAACTTGCTCATCGATAGATATGTCTGCAAATACGCAGCATCCTACCAGCGCTTCCTATAGATGGCCTGGAGTGATAACCGGAAAGATTTTCATTCAGCCTCCCATAGACTTACCATCTGTTTGCTAGAAAGCTTAAAGGTTCATCCGCACATCGTGAGGTGCATAGAACGATTGATACCGCTTTGAAAAACCGGATTTAGTATTTCATCTGAAAAGATCATGTGACAACCAACAACGTCAACTTTCAGAGAAGTGTCTTTCAGGGCGACGCCATGAGCCCACTTTTCTTCTGCGGCAAACCAGGAAATCGAAAAAATCAGGTCACTCATGTATTTTACATAGATGGTCTCAAGATCCATGCTGAAAATGAAAAGCAGCTACCCCTAGCTCGAGGTATTTTTGAATAATACATTCAGGAGATTGAAATGGAATTTGCGTTATAAAAATGCGCCAAGGTTTATTCGAAGCGAGGAAAACTTAATGGCATCCCCGAAGACCCTGAGCTCGTCGACGGTAGCGCTATACGACACCTTAGAGCTGGAGAAACCTATACATACCTGAAGGTACCACAGAGCCGTATTCAGGACGGGAAATCTATAAAGTATACTCTCCGAAGCAGATAAAGACGTCTCATTCGGCAGATTTGGTCTTCCTAACTGTCAGCAACGAACAAAGTATCTGCAACCAACATGCTTGCCTTCCTACAATTCACGCCATCAAGGTGGTCTAAGAATACTGAATTTTGAATGTCTTTATAACAGATTATTCTGGGTACAGCACATATAGTCGAAAATGGATGAGACCCTGTTTTTAAAATGATCAGTAAGCACGAAGAAGTGGGCAAAGGAGCGTTTCTATACAAAGCAGCGAAGGAAGTTGCTGAAACACTCAAGCTTGACTTCAATATCAGGGGTGAGCAAAATTCTTTAAATCTTATCCATCTTGAGTACTTACTCCTGAAGGCTCAGATTAGGAAAGCACATGAGAAACACTTCCGCGAACAGCTCCTCGACAAAAGGATGCACGGCATCTCCCATAGAAATTTGGAGGATCAGTCGATGTCGTATGAACTAACGCTTGCTTTTCTTAAATCACCTGGATTGAAGTCGGGCACGAAGGGTTCCATTTTGGCATATCAAGACGGTGTAATTTCCACCCCAGCATACCGTCGCCATATTTTGAGCCAGAACATTTCCGATGATAGGTCCAGAGCGTGGCATGCACACTCCAAAGATCTAGGACACATAATATATAATTTTCCAACTTATGCGGAAACGACCTACATCCAGAGGCACAATGCGGCACTCAGAGTGCTTTATCGCCATATCTGTCAGTCTTGCGGCATCAGCTCTAATACCGCTCTGTTCAACGCTCCTAGGGAAATAGAGTCAATTGTCGAAAATGAGAAGTAACGCATATACTAAAACTTCAGATTCTCGACAATTGTTTCTGTAGAGTGCTGGAGGCCTGACATAGTTCTCCTTGACTTTGAGAAGCGAACCATGTTCGTTATAAAATTTTCGGTACTAGCTGACAAAAACATTAAAGCCAAGGATAATGAAAAATGAAAAAAAACGAGGTATAATGACCTTGTAAGGGAGTTGCGACGGTTATTTCCGTATTATTCTCTTGGGCTAATTGTCCTGATTGTCGGCGCCCTTGGAGGTGCCAAGCTTTCATTGGTTATTAGCCTGAAGAGCAACTCTAGTTAATATATCTATCGCCACGCACAATGATATTTCTCGACACATAGGAACTACCCATATCACATTTAACAAACCAAGACACATCAGCCTTCAATTAAACCCGCCAAAAGAATTAAAAAGAAAAAATAATTACCTCAGACGACTTTTTAAGACTGTAATTGAGATATATATCCCTAAGGTAATATTACACATTCTATAGGAACTACCCCTATCACATTTAACGAACCAAGTCTCAGCTGTCTTCAACTTGAACCGCCAAAAAATTTTTTAATTAAAATAGTTACTCGAGACAACTTTTGAAGACTAGCTAATATATCTATCTCTACGTTAATACTCCAAGACCCCCAGGAACCATCCCTACCACATTTAACGAACGGAAAGACAACTGCCTTCAGCTAAAACCGGCAAAGAAATTTGAAATAAAGAATAATGAGCTCAAACAACTTTTCAAGCCTTTTTCTGATGCATCTATCCTCATAGTAACATTTTACAACCCAATGGAACTACCCCTATCATATTTACCGAATCAAGTCGCCGCTGTCTTCAACTTAAACCGCAAATAAAAAATTTTATTTAAAACTAATCACCACACACATCTTTCTAAGCCTCTAGTTGATGTATCTATCCGCACAGTACTATTTCACAAACTCAAGAAACTACCATTTTCATATTTAACGAATCAAGTCTCAGCTGTCTTTGAATGAAACCGCCAAAAAAATTACCAATCATCACTCCAGACGACTTTCCAATTCTCTAGTTAATATATATAGTTAAAATTTTGTCATAAGGATAACCGCAGGATTTCGCCGGGAGCGGGTGCTAATCTAAAAAATTGCACCCGCTTCTAGCGAAATCGCGGTAAAATTTCAGCTATAACCACATCTCACGACCGTGAGATAGGTGGTTACCGTCTGTGACGAATTCAATATGATGATTCAACAAAAGTCTTGTGTACCTTGAGGACACGGAGCAACCTAAGGACGACAGCCTTCTGCGTTTTCTTTGCAAGTGTCTCAGCATTTTGTTGACACGATGGGATACTTTTCAGGCTATTAACCAGTCAAAACTTGGCACATCCAAGAAGGCCGACGATCAAGATGACTAGCTTAACAGATGTTCCAGGTATAACCGCTGCAACTCCCTTATAAGGTCTTTATACCTATCTTTCCTTTCTTTCTGCTTGGCTATGACGTTTTTGTCAGCTGGTGCCGAAAATTAGATAACGATCATGGATCGTTTCTCAGAATCAAGGAGAACTATATCAGGCCTCGAGTGCGCAACAGAAACACTTATCAAAAACAGGAAGTCCCAGTATATGCGGCACTTCTGATTTTCGACAATTACTCTATTTCCCTAAGAGGGTTTAGCGGAGCGGTATTTGGGCTTATGCCGTGATAGTGACCGCGATGGTAATAAAGCACTCTTAGTATCGCATTGTGCCTTTGAATGTAGGTCGTTCCCGCATGAGTTGGAGAACTAGATCGTATGTGTCTTAGAAGCTCGGGTTGTGCATGACACGCACTGCAGCTATCATCGGGAATGTCTTGGCTCAAGATGTGGCGACGGTATGCTAGAGTGGAAATGACATCGTCTCGATATGCCAAAATGAAACCCTATGTGCCTTAACGTCAATCCGGCTGATTTAAGGAAAGCAAGCATTAGCTCATACGACAGCAACTGATCCTCCATATTCCTGTGGAAGATGCAGTGCGTCCTCTTGTCGAGGAGTTGTTCGCGGAAGTCTTTCTCCTGTGCTCTCTTAATCCGGGCCCTCAGGAGTGAGTACACGAGATGGATAACATTTGATGTATTTTGCTCACCCCTGATATTGGATTTAATGCCCAATGTTTCAGCAGCCTCCTCCGCTGCTTTGTACAGAATCGCCACTTTGCCCACTTCTTCATGTTTCCTGACCAACTTAAGAAGAGAGTCTTATCCATTTGCGACGGTGTGTGCTGTACCTAGCATAATCCTGTTGTAAAGACACTCAAGATTCAGTATTCCGCGACCACCTCTATGGCGTGAGATGTAAAGTCGCGGAACAGAAGACCTAAGGTGCATTCTTTTGTTCATGTGCATAATCTTTCGAGACCCGATATCGTGGGATCTGAGCTCGTCCTTCGTCCATGGAACCACTCAAAAGGAATAGAGTACCACTCGGATGGCAAGCATGTTCATTGCAGATACTTTGTTCCTCGCCGAAAGTTCGGAAGACCATATCCGTCGGATGAGATGTTTGTATCTGCTCCGGAGAGTATCCTTTATCAATGTCACGTCCTGAATGCAAATCTATGGTACACCCAGGTATGTATAGGTCTCTCCAGTTCCAAGGTGTCGTATAGCGCTTCTTCCGACGAGCTCTTTGTACTCGTTGACAATGTCATGTGAAAAATAAATAATCATCATTCATCGTCACCATTCATTATGAAAAATTAGAGATCTTCTTATTCCGGAAAACGAACAAATTGGGGAAGATTGATTACCAAAAACCGAAAGTCAAATGTTTGGACCAACGTGTAATGCAGCCTATTAAAATTCAACAACTAAAATTATAAAGAAACGGCTGAGTGAAATTTTAATTAGCTGAATGAATTTCCTGATATACTTTCAAAAAATCTCGTCATAATCTAAAAAATCTGACGCAGCCTATCAAAATTAAATTTCTCATCATTTCATTATGCCCGTTAGGAATTCCAAACTTTGGCGCTTATGCCTGTATGCCACTTTATCCCCTTGTTCAAAATCTGTCATTTTGATGCTTTTAAAAATCATCAAAATATAAGAATTTGTATTTATAAATCATGAAAATTCAGGAAATTCTTTAAACGTGAATCTTCAAAATTTAACATTTGCAATAAAAAATCTATAAAATCGTATGAATGTCAATTTGAAATGTTCAAAATTAAGCTCTTCCAAGAAAAATCGCGTCATTGTCTATTATACACATTAAATATTCAAGAACCTTCAGGTGCAAATATTGAAAATTAAAAAATTTGGAATGGTAAGTCGTTAAAATTGAAGAATTTTACATTTTAAATCTTAAGAAGTGAACCAATCCCAAAAAAACGTTCAAACTCACATACCTCCTAAATATAAATCTTGAAACTTCAATAATATGCAATTCTATATTCTTGACATTCAAAAATTTCCAATTGCTCCTCTTCAAAATTGTATAGTTTTGAATTGTAATTCTCCAAATTGAAAGAGTTTTTAATTTTGAATATTCACAATGAAAAGTGGGTAATTCTGATTATTTGAATATAAATTTCATCAATTTTGCAGATTTAAAATTTAAAAAAATTGAATCCTGGTCTTTATATTCTTCAAAATTTGATAATTCTTATCTTTAAATTTTAACATTTTTCAATTACAACTGTTCAAAATTGTAGAACCTTGAATTCTGAATCGTTTACATTGAAAAGTTTTACATTTTGATAATTTATTATTAAAAAATATGCGAAATTTAATCAAAACAAATAAGAATTCTGTAATTTCAATGTTTTACAGTTGTGTATTTTTTTTATTTGTAAGATTCAGAATTGAAAAATTGACAATTCATTTGAAAAATAATCCAAAGTTAAGAAGTTTCATTTATACATTTATGAAATCATAGAGTTTTATTTTTGCTGATTATAAATAAACAACCAGGCAAAATATCCTGTCAGATCACTGTTTCAATCTACAGATTCAAAATAAGAAATTGCTAAATGATATTAAAGCCTTTTTTTTCTTTTTTCAAGTCTTAATTTTCACATATGAATTTATCTCACTATAAAATGAGAGGATATTTTAAAACGATGGTATCAAAATCAAATAAATCGTGAAAATGGTAATTTATGCCATATTTTTCAATAATCTTGTCTGTCCTGCATATATTTTCATAAGATTAAAAAATTTTGTTGTTTACTTATAGGTGCTAGCCCTGTCACGCGACCTTAAGGAAAATGTCAAATTCATACCCATTAAAAATATATATGGGAGTCATCGCGGCTCAGACGGTATACTACCCCACAGATACCCTACAGTTTGTAATTAATCCTACAATACAGTCGCTAATGACCCTGAAAGTTGATACGACTATAGGCATTTAATTAGTAAAAAAATTCATATATTGATATCTATTTGCATATTTTCAAACTCTCTTAATTAAAAAAAAAATGTATATATATTTTAGGCACTTTGAATTTTTTTTCTGGTTTCGAAAATCTCTGTCTACAATGGTCAATTTTTTTATAATCACCCTTACGTACTTTCTTTTTACAGCATCATTTTGGCGCTCGTGGCCAAAAACCATAACAATTGAGACGGATCACTTCGTATGTCTTTATGGACCGGTACATCAGGTTTACACTATGTACAGAGGCTTAAAATATCCTGCACTGGTAGACCATACTAACACGAAACTCATTGGAATAATCCATGACAACCGTGTATGTCCGTTGGTGAGACCTGTAGACCCTGACAAAAAAGATACTAAGTATGCCCCAGTTTTATTGGAAATATTTAACAACAGAGCCGTGAAAATTATACCTGGAAGAGTCCCTGATGAAGAGACGTTCAAACGGCCCATCGACAGACGACGGTTAGGACGATACTTTCGTCGGGTTATGGTACCCGCGTGGCACTAAGAGTGACTGGTGGCGTTCTTAAACAGTCTCCAGTATTTTTGTTTGTCAGTTTTTATATTCGGCAAACTCTGTATACAGTTGTTTGACAAATAAAGTAGAAGCAGTTATGCACCGGTTTTTCTAAGTGTTCTGCTAGATTTTTGTCAGAAATCTAGAATTTGTGAACTTTTCATCTGCGTTAGGTAGCATTTGGCATCTGCAGTAGTGCGATCACCAGAGGGGCCACAGGCCTTTAAAATTCGGAAAATGTAGAATTTTAGTGCACAAGGGAGGCGTGAAGGAAGGTAATTAGGTGAAAAAGGGCCTTAAGAGATGGCTTCGCGGTGCTTGTTCAGTTTTGGTGTTGAATGAAACAGCTCAACGAGAAAGAAAAACTTCGTCTACATTTGAGACAACGAAGGCTGCTGACGATGAGGCCAACATTTTAGGGAAGTCCTTAGCAACTCTGGAGCCTGGGATCAATAATAACATAATAAAATCGGTAACAGAAGTTCAAGAGGCGACCCTGAAGCATATGACTGCTTTATTTGAGAAATTTCTGAGCTAACTAGATACTTTAATTAACAGCATAAAGGATAATATAATTAAAAACTCTCGACACATAACTACGGCTGAAACGACTGTTGCGAATAATGTTAGTGAAACTCAAGATTTGCCTTTTCAACGAGGAAAGGACCCTCCAGCCGTTATGAATCAAATTGTGTCTGCTTTGTAGATTTCTTACTTAAAATTGGATTTTATTTCGATCTTTAGAAAACTACCTCATGAGCTGAATGCTTCAGGCCAGTAGCAACCGCCAATTATAATTGCGAAATTCAGTCAGCAGGAGACCTGACTTTGTCTAATTGAGGAACGAAAGGAAATGCGAGAATTTTCGATGAAAACTATTGGCTGGTCTGGTGGGGATGAATGCATTATTTACATCAGAGAAACATTAATAGAGTACAATGGTACAATGGGGGATAGTTCTGCCTTTATTGTACATATCAAAGGCAGTTCGCTGATTGGGATTATCTAAAAACCTCCTAACGCTAAAAATAGTCAAAAACTTAAATCAGAAATAGTGGAGACTTAAACACTAATTTGAATTCAAATACTAACCTAACTAAACATTTGAAATCTGTACTCCACTCTGCGGAACTCTTTATAGTGCTACATAATTCCACTTATAACTCTTATTTTACTAATGCACGTATAGACATAATTTTATAGATAGCCTCAAAAACGTACTATCCCATTCACAGCATGCAATTCCATTCTTATCTGATCATGATCTTATCAACATTTAGTACTCAATGTCCGGTGATCTCTCACCTAAATCTACCCCTACACTGATTTGAAATCTTACACGCATCAATGATCCAGAGTTTCAGGATTATTTAATGTCATATGATTGGACGAATTTATTCTCAGCTCGTAACGTGAATACAAAGGTAGACAATCTAAATACCAGTTTGACTGATCCATTTAGTACCCATACCCACCGCACTTGCCAGGCTTACCGACGCATCTTTAAAACGTTCTTGGAATGTACCTCTGTGTCATGCTGACTTCAGAGTATTATTATATTTGGATGACACGTTATGAAGAAAATCATAAAATACAGAAAGATGAATGCAAAAAATTTTTCAAGGTGCACACTAATTTTTCCCCATGAAATTCGAGGACACCGAGTCTGTGCTTTCTGTTCTCCCTTTCCCCCAATACATTTGTTCCCTTACCTCATTTCCCGATCTGAATCTTGTAATTTTTGTACATCTTCTCTCCCGCCTTCCTTTTTTAATACTATGGGTTTCCTTTCTTTTCATATCAAACCATTTGTTAAATGCTGTATAATCAAAGTAATTTTAGTTTGAATAATTTCAGTTTTTCGAGCAGCTTATACGTGTTATGTAGGATGTACATAGTATGTATGTATCATATTTTTTTACTATCAATATGTATCCCTTCTGTCTGTTCGTTGCAGAATATCGATGATAATTTTTGTTCATATTAGCCCCACCTTAAGGCGAAGTGTGAGATCTGCGACTACAGAATGAGTCAGTCTGGAATGAATATTTGAACATTAAATAATGTATTCTTGTTCTTCGAGTTTAATAAATGCTGTATTCCCATTAGATCCAGATAAATTGCACACAATCCTTTTCCCTAATAATGAAAAATTGACAAAAGGACAAACATTCAAGTGCATATTTTATATGATACTCACGACGTATGTGTATAATCAAAGTAATTTTAGTTTAAATAAATTTGATTTTGCGACCAGCCTACATGTCTTATGTAAGATCTACTATAATACATACGTACCATATCTTTTACTCTCAACATATCTTTCTTCCGTTCCGTTAGAGTATATCTATGATAATGTTTCATTATATTATTACCGCTTCAGGGAGAAGTGTCATGTCTTCTTGTTTTTCAAATTAAATACATTTTATATTCTCATCAAATTTAGGTAAATTATGCGAAAAACTTTTCCCTATTAATGAAAAATTGTGGCAATGTATCGGTTGCGTCGATAAATCGTTTAGCGGTAAGATGGAATTGGCACATTCACAAGCATATCTTTTAATTCCTGCAATAAACATACTATTTGTTCTGTAATAAATTAAACAGCAATATAATTTCCGACTAATGTGTCTTGACTGTACCTGGACCTTAACAATATTTGCCTGCTCTTGCACGAATTGCAAATTTATGAACCCATTCTCATTCATCATTTAGGCCAAGTACGAAACTGCTTGTGAGAGTTGATAGCAACCCGCAAATGAGATTTTCAGGTCTGACTTTATCACCTCAGGAAAGTTAAGAATGTCAATAGATGAGAGACTTTGACGCATAAGCTTCTTACGAAACCTGCCGTTCTCCTTAGCTTCGTCAGCTAAAGTGTTTTTGACATCAAATCTATGTTTCATTCTCGTTTTCATTTGTTCTGAAAGCTCCCAATCCGATCGCAACGCTTTTCCAAATTGATTGTGCAGAAATGCTTCAATTTTGAAAATACAGACCAACCTTCGGAGGTAGTTAGTCATGAATTGCATGTTTCTCGAAAGCACTGCAAGATATCATAAAATAGCAAGTAGTATTTTTTGTTATAGAAGCGGCGTGGAAAATGGAAAAGCCTAATAAAGTAACGCGATTGTGAACCATTCTAGGCTTTATTTAAACAATGAACAGGCAACATAGTGACACTTTCAAAGATAGAAGAAAAATTATTTATTTGAATTCACTTCACATCAGTAGCCTGTACTTAGGTTACGCTATCATTCAGAGTGAAAGGAGGCGTGAGAGAGCGTAGGGGCCCGCGAAGTGACGCGAAGGCGCATGTCACGATCTCCCACCCACGCATTCGAGGCATGGTAGGGAGACCTCGCAGCCCAGTTCTCAGAGGGTGGACTGTGCACACAGAAGCTGAGAATCAGTTAGTTAGTAGCTCGACAGCGAGCCAAAAGCAACAAGGAGCACTTGTGGTTGGAGTGGACTATAGGAATCTTTCTTTACATTTGACTTCCAGTCCTTTGGTAACTTCACGTGCAGTGGGAACGTTAGTGCAGTCACTCTTCACTAACAGAGTTTGGTGCCGTGATAGTTTGGAAAACTCAAAATGGTTTGCAGATAGAAATTTTTCTATCCTTTCATTTGTGACCCCGCGAATGGTCCACTAAATCCAACATTGATGTTTTATATTACGGAGGAACACTGACTCTATGAGTTAAATAAACGGCATGGTAGCGATGACCTCGCCCGAGGTCTGCAACGAACAAATTTCAACAGCGTGTGCCAACCAGTTCGGTTCCTTGCAGCGAGATGGCGTCACGGGCGCTACAAATCATTTGTACCGATCGATCTATACCATACGTCAGCATTGTAGGGATCTGCGTAACCAAGAACTATGTAACACCTAGCGCATGATTGAGTTTCACCCTACGATCTCCAATCTCCCTACTCCTAGTTCCCGCTTCTCTCAGCGTTTTCCGCTTCTCCTGGCATATCCCTACTCCTCGTTTTCGCATCGCCTCTTTACTAGAGCTTCGCTCGACATCACTTACTGTTCAACCGACTCATCGTTCACACGTCTGACTGAGGGCGAGCAATGTCCTTTAATTCTGAATAAAATTCTTTTAATTGTTGAGTTTAAATATTGTGGCAATCATTTCTGATCTTCTGTATAATAGTTATGGTAGCAACTACGGATAAGAATACTAAGCATATTTCATGACATCTCTGAGCCATAATTATTACATCTTTAAGGATGCTATATTTATCTGCTATGGCAATATTCTACAGGTCCACCGCAGCATCATACTCCTAGTTCCCTAGCACTTTTGAAAGAGCAGGAATCTCATCCATGGCGCATGTGCTAGGAAACCTCCTTTCCTTAGTCCATGAAGCGTCGTGCTTGGGTACGGCTAACCCCGCAGAATCTGACAGTTGTTTTTGTGGTGGTTCTCGCACCCCTTTATTACTATCCAGTTGAATATGAAATCAATGCAGGGAAAGAAAAGAATTAACAAAAATTATACAAAACTGTAATTAACTTGTATTCCCGTGGTCTGTCAAGTATTGTGATTCCTTTTTGATCATCAAACCTCCCATTTTTGACAGGTGATTAGATTCTTAGGTTGTTGTTATTTTATTTTCTTATTTGAAGTATTCAAGTTAATTTGTTAAATGAAATAATGAATTGATAATTAATTAGTAAAGTTTTTATTAGATACTAGCCTTAGAACTCTTATATTCTAGCCGAATATTTCAACTGTTCGCAGACAGTTAATTGTAGTGGAATCATTTTTCTAAACTCACTTCTTCAGTGAATTTTTAAATAGCTACTATAATTTTGAATTTTTTGTGCGGGTAACCAATTAGCCTCTGGATGCTTTCTCAGAGCTACCATCTGTCACTCGATATGTTTTTAGTCGCTTTCTTCCTGATGGACTAGAATGTTCCTTACAACGCGACATATGTTCAATAAAAACATGAAACTGGCTTCTGAGCTGTTGTCAGTACCCCACTGACTCGAAAATGTTCAAGAGGTCCAGTGCATTTTGTGTGCACATTGTTTGCAGCCGGGAGCACAATAGGATAAATAGATGCATGTTTTGGATCCCCCATATTGTTTTCACTTCAAGCCTTAGCTCGCAATACTTTTGGATCTTGGTTACATGGGTCGCCTGAAAATTCGATTTAAGTTGACAAGCATTATCGATGATGTAGACTCTTCCACATTTTTTCTCCCGCATCACGAGGTCGGGTCGATTGGCTTGGATATAATGATCCGTCTGGATAGTAACATTTCAACATAAGATGTAATTTTCGTTTTCTAAAGCAAACACCAGAATGTATCTATAGCAAGACATACATTCTGTTAGAAGGCCGAGGTTCATGGCAAGTTATTGATGTATAATGCCTGCCACAGCGTTATATCTATGCGTATATTCTCTCTGAGCCATTACACGAAAACCATTAATAATGTTCTCGATTGATTCGTTGGTATCTCCACGTAATCGGTAACGGTCAACCACGTTTTGATGTAACACGTGTTTTTGATAATATCTGATGCTGGCAACCCAGTCCCGAATCGCAATGAAGAATCCTTCCATTTCTGAAAACAAGGCGCTTTTTTATAGCCAAATACTGGATTCCTCACTATCCTCAACATGTTGATCTGACATTTTGGGATGCTCGACGTGGATGGCTTTTTGCATCTATTGCGGTTCAAATTTCTCTATGGTTTCTGCCATGATATTCAAAAGTTCCATAAGGGCAAATTGAAGGGCGCGTAATCAAGATCCGCTTCACAGATGGTGTTGATCTTGTTTGCCGAGTTAAAAGAACTCTTAAGAATAAATCTAAGTTTTGTAGTGAAGGCTATCGTTCGGCTTTTCTGAACCATCGTATGCTGAATACCCTTAGATTCGAGAATACCATGTTATTTATATGACTCGTCCTCAGCCATTGCCTCGATGGCATTTTTAAATTCGTTCTCTGGCTCTGCGTTCCTTAATTCACCTCTGGTTAAATGCACTGTTCTACATGCATCCAGTTCGAACTCCATGTTGATATGATTGGAAAACTGCTTTGTAACATCGATCAATTACTGCAGTTTGTGGTCTTAACAAGCGTACAGCTTCAGATTATACATGTGTAGAAGATGGGTCAGTTGATGACAATCATCATTATCATGTATTTTGAACCTATGAGATATGCTATTTAGCGTTTGGCTTAATGGGTTCAAAGCTAAACAGATCCATAAAGCATTAAAAAATTCCACTTGAAAGATACTCGTTGTAGAATGCAAACTGCAAATCCTGAATATTGAAGATTTTTCAGCCTAAATTCTTTAAAATTGAACTACCCCAAAATTTTTTTCGAATTACGTACCTTTAAAACATAACCCTTGAGTATGGAATAATTTTTGATTCTATATTTTAAAAATTCAAGAATGTTACATTGCAACTTAAAAACTGCAGCAGTTTGAATTATAAACATTCAAAATTTGAGATTTGAAAAGCTTTATTGATGAATCTATAACATTGAAAAGTTTCATCTTTGCTAGTTATGTTTAGTAACCGAAAATGCTAAATTCCCCACGAAATCATTGTTTCAGGGTATTAAAAGTTCGTTTCTTAGATGTCCTGATATTTTTTGTTCAAAACTTATATTTCTTCACGCCAATCGAGGCCTGCCGCCATTTCTTTGTATTAAAAAGAATCAGTGTGAACTCGGCGAAGCAACTTTTTCAACTTCGCATATAACGAAGAGCACGGGTCTATGAAATCAATATATTGTAACTGCTCGTTTTTGAGCTTAGTCAACTAAACAACAATTCTAAAGATTGTTTAAACGTATTAATAAATTTTCAAGAGGTTTCTCATGGAGGAAAGAATAAGATCTACTTTGTATAGTAACAGGTGTTTATTCACCAAACTTACTCTGCGCTATTTTTACCAATGTGACCCCTGTCACTGCTAACCTAATTTATAATCGCAAGAAATTCATATAAAATAATAATTCGCCTCTTTATTATTGGCGACACAATATCAATTCTAAGCCGTATCTTTCTTTATCATAAAATTAAATCAATCTTTTTATTCTTTTCGCATCTTTTCTGCTCTCTTTTATTTTCAATCTATTAAAATCGTAATTAATTTGATTCACTCTTATTTAATTTCTCTCTTTTTTTAAGATTTAACTTTCTTCAAAATATTCATTGGTCGTACCGAATAAACTAAAATCTGTGAGGCAGTGGCCTTAAAACTCGTGACGCGATATTCTTACAATAAGACATCCATGAAGGAAAAACTAAATTCTATATTTATTAAAATACTCAACACACTTTACAAGAGTATCATTTACCAGCTAATTAACTCCACAATAGCTCTCGAGAAATAACTCTAAATTTAGGCAGAGAGAGGTCCAACTGACACAACTCTTTGCTCGCTTCAATACGTGGCCTGAGCCAAACGCCTCGACTACAGGTGCTTTCCTACCTGCGCAGTGGAGGGACAAGGATCAATGCCTTCTAAAATCTGGATTCTACCAGATAGAGAGATTCTCTCTCTGTAAATCTGTATTGCGGGGCTGAATACTCTTGTAGAGGTGATGAAACCTTCTTGGGGCTTGCCGTTCACATCTAATTACTTTTAAAGCCAGGTTTATAGAGTGGACTCAGGCCTGACCATAAGTAAATAAGCTCTTGACTGACAAGTCGTGAATTCCTAAATCTACCTTCGTCAATCCGAGTACGCAGTTGACCGTGCTCAGATCTTCAAGTAGGCTGAAGAAATTTTCTATGACAAGGCTGTACTTTTTGTTATGTGCAAATAGCCAAAAAAAATCAAATTAAAATCTACTCGGATTTTCTCCGTTAAAAGTTAAAGTCCCAAGAAGAAATATTCAGAGGTTCGCTCAAAGCGCATCCAAGTATCCCGAAGGAAGCTAGTAAATCTTCAATAGCACGCACAAACGGGTTATTCAGAAATCTGGACTCTTGTAGATAGGAGAGGGAAGTTGACTTTCGTCCGACCTTAGAGGAACTTTCCTTTACGGAGAAAAATTTGGGAACTTAGGTTTCTGAGGCCTAAGAGCACAAATGTATCCCAAGTTCTCAGAGAGGTGTACTAGAGAATACAAGAAATATAATTTCTTGGCTTCCCGTGAGGCACTCCCCAAGACCTATTGCGTTTGCCACACAACACCACCCAACTGACTTTCTGGGCCGCGCGAGCCTTTTTATGGACCGCGCCCCATCCTCAGACTCCCATTATTCGCGAGAGTGCTCTTGTGGGAGGCTGCGAGTCTGCGCTCTTTCTCTGCCCTCCAGTGATGCAATTTTTATCTAGATTAAAGCCAGTAAGCAAGGAGTTTTGCCTATGAGAAGGCTTTATTATGTAACCCACCCGCTTTTTGATGCATGCGCAGTTGGCAAAGTCGCGGCCTGTTAGCATTACTGGGGGAATCATGAGATTTGGATTATATTTAGGAATTTGAGAAATGAGTTGGTGTCATTATTCGAAAAAGGTTTCATGTAAATATTAATTTGGTTTATTTACACTGCGCTTGCATTGTTTATGTGTTTACGTGTATACATAGGGACACTGCTCAGTGCAGTTTTTTTGCACGGTTGTAGAAAGTTAACTTAATCTCGACTCATAGGACCATGTAAAATATGTACTTAATGTTTGTGCTTTCCCAAATATTTTGGGACTAGGAGACGTGCAGGCTGGTCGCAAACCTAAAATGATTTCAACTAATATTACTTTGTTTGTACAACATATATAATATATGCAAATTAGACGATAATCAAGTAAGGAGAAGCAAATTATTTAAAAAAGGGTTAGGGAGAGCGAAGATGCACAATAATTGCAAAATTCAGATTGGGAAACGAGGCAAGTGAAGGAATGTATTGGACGAAAAGGAGAACAGAAAGTCTAGAATCTGTGACCGAAAATTTTGTGGGAAAAAATTAGTGGGACTCTGAAATATTCTTTGCAAATTTTTTTTTCCCTGGTACGTTTTTTTTTATTCATAACATGTCAACAAAATATAATAATAATCTGAAGCCATCATGCCATAGAGGTCCATCCATAGGAATTCTGCAATTGTGAAAAGTTGCAATTGAAAACTGTTAAATCTTGAGAATAACAATTCTTAAATTCTTATGATTGTAAAGACCAAGATACAATTTTTTTATTCTGAATTTTCGAAATTGACGAAATTTAATTTTGAATTTTCAACATTGAGCCCAGTGTTCCCGATGCGTATGGCGCTCTCACTACGGCATCACGAGAATATTTTTTCCAGTTTTTTTTGCCCAACTGTGCAAGCGGAGGTTTATCCTGGTCGGTGAATATAACTTTGCTGGCTACGTCGCCTTGTATGTACACTTCAGCGATTTTCCATTTATTATTATTAAAAGCCATTAATGGCTGCGGATGTCCTGCTACGACTACTGCAATGACTCTCCTTCTATTTAGATCTAGTACTACAGGATATTCTCCGCCTTGGTATAATTTGTAAATGCGAGCCTTACGCTGACTATCATACGCTAGGTAATGATTAACCTCAAGTGTTATGGGAGGATGTTTTTTATTCCACGGCTTCCAACTTGGTGTTGAAAGTGCTCCTGAAAAAAAGAAAATTTTATTCTTTTAAAAATATGTGCAGGACAGACGAAACTCTTATTTGATTTTGATATTAGCGTTTCAAAATATCCTCTTATTCTATGGTAAGATAAATTAATACGTGCAAATTATGTCTAAAAAAATGTGGTTAATATTATTTAGAAATTTTTTATTTTGAATCTGTAGCTTAAAATAGTGTCTGAGAGGACATTTTGCTTAGTTGATTATTTTTAACTAATGAAAATAAAATTCTTCAATTTCATTGATGTAAAAATAAAACTGTTTAACTTTGGATGATTTTCTAAATCAACAGTCAAGTCTTTAATTCTAAATTTTCCAAATTTAAGAAATTTCGAATCTAAATTTTAACAATTTTAGAATCTTTATTGTGAATTAAATTTTTCAATATCTATATCTATATTTTACAAAACTTTGAATTTTCAAAACTAAAGTTTGCATAATTTTTAATATTAAATTATCAAAATTACAAACCTTTTGATGTTAAAGTTTCAAAATTGAAATTTCTAAAATTTTGAAGAGATACAATCGAAAACTGTTTAATTTTAAAAATAAATTTTCTTAAATTTTGATGATTATAAAAGTCAAGATGCTATTTTTTCTTTTGTATATTCAAAATTGAAAATTCTTTAATTGTAGAGATTTATAATTCAAAGTTATACAATTTTGAAGAGGGAGAATTGAAAATTCTTCATTTTTGCGAATATAGAATTGCAAATTTTTCAATTGTAAATATTTGCAATGGAAGACTCCTAAATTTTAAATGTGTATAACAGAAAATTATGCAATTTTGAATTCTCCTTTTCCGAATAGTTCAATTCTGACAATTTGAAATTAAAATTTATTCAATTTCACAGATTTTTAATTGCAAGTATTTAAATTTTGCTTCCGACGTTTTGGGCCCCCGTGTTCATTAGCCAGTCAATTTGGATGTAAATTCAAAAAGTTAGAGCATTTTCAAATTCTTTTTGTCCTCATGACTTTTTCCGATAGAAAGAAAATGATCAGATTCATAGCATTTTCAAAATAAAAAAAAACGAAAATGAAAATTTTAAAGTAAATAAGGCACGATATCAAGAAAAAACTATGCAAGATACAAAAAAGATGGGTAGACAAAAGTTATGAAACCAAAAAAGATCTAAAAATTCATTATTATTCACTTTTTTATTTTACGCGTAGTTTTTGTTTTATTCGTAAAAAACGATATTAAGAATAGAAAAATCAAATTTTTGGACAAACGACACAAGCTACGAGAAAAATAATGAGAAAAAAATTGTTCAGCCAAGAAGGAGCTACAAATTTGTTTTTAATCATTTTTTGATGAGACGAGTAATTTCCTTGTAATCGTGAAAAATGACATTGCAAATTAATACATTAAATTGTTATATAAAAAGGCACAAGGTACAATAAAATGTTTAATTTCAAAATTCTTTCGAAATTAGATCTGTAAATATGATTTTACCTTTCTTTCTTTAACCAGACCTGTGATGAGAAAGTCTTTGATAAAACCGAAAGAGCATTAACAAAAGAGAATTTACAACCACTAAATTTCAGTTGTCTATGACTTTACCTTAAATTTTAAAGCCCTATGGCGAGAAGAATTTTCTTTATGAAATAGAAATTTCTCATTTTCCACGAAAACAAAAATAGAGAGAACAGTTTAAATAAAAGTGGTGAACTCACAGACAGGCAAAAGTAAATTCAGAATGTATAATGTCAAAAATTTGGAAGATGAAAGAGATTTTTTTTTCAATTAGAAATCAAGACACAAATACTCGTAACTTTGTTGCGATTTCGTTTTAATTAAAAAATAAGTAGTTTCTGGATAAAGAATTAATAAATATTTCGATTGATCCTACTATTAATTTTATAGCTATCATTATTGGCACCTTTTTCTGTAACTAAATTAACAGAATTAGAGAGTTTGAAATTGTGAATTGTTGAAATTAAAAAGTCTTGATTTTTTAATGTTTACAATTCAATGTTCTGTAATTTTGAAGAGTCACGCTTGAAAATACTCGAATTTTGAAAATATAGTCATAATTTGAAACTCCTATTTTTTGAAGATTTACGCAACAAAACAGTTCAATTTGGATGATGTTGGTAATTACAAATCAAGATTTCAATTTCAGATCTTCCAAATTGAAGAAACTTCGAGTGCTAAGCAACAGAATTACTAAACTTGAAACTTGTATAATTCAAAATTTTAAATAGTGATAATCGAAAACAAAATAGATGAACTTTCCAGTAAAATAGACAAGTTTTCCAAAAACTTGTTGAAGATTTAACCAAATGGTGAAATTTTCAAGCCAAAAAGACAAACTTTTTCAGAAGACATTTGAACTTTCAACAAACAAGAACAATTTTATACCTAAAAAGAAGACTTTTCAACAAAATATGTACATTTTCTACCAAATAGCCGAATTTTGAACTTCTACAATATACAGGATGAAGCTTCAACCAAAAATGTAATAGTTAAATTTTCAGATAAAAACTCTGCTAAAAAAAACTTTGAAAAAAAAACGAATTTTCAACAAGATTGATAAAATTTTCTACCAAAAAGATTAATTTTTTATCAAAACAGACAAATTTGCAACTTATCCAATAGACAGGATGATGTTTTAACCAAACATGGAATAGCTAAATTTTCAGATAGAAAAATTAAGGAAAAAAATGAATTTTCTACGAAAAAAGATTCATTTTGAACAAAAGACATGAATTTTCAACCGAATAGTTTGATTTTCTGCCAAGTTGTTGAATTTTCAAGCCAAAAATGGAAAAGTTTAATTGTCAGTTTAAAAAATGTATTTTCAATCCAATATGAAAAGAATTGTCAACAAAATAGTTGAATTTTCAAGCGAAGAGATGAAACAGTTGCATTTTTAACAAAATAATTAAATTTTCAACCAAATAATAGAATTTTTAACGAAACGAGATGAATTCCGAAGCAAATATATAATAGTAGCCTTTCCAATCAAAAAATTAACTTTTACCCCAAAATATAGTTGGATTTTTTTATTGGGTTGAAGTTCTGTATGTTCTAAATGGCCACTTTTTCTCTTAGGACTACACCACTAGAGAAAAAGATTGATTTTAATTTGAACGGTTTCGAATTTTTTACTTTATATTAATTACATCATACTTACCAACAGAATCAATTATGAATACTGAGATGAGACAGAGATAGGCAGCCACTGCCCACATTTTCGTCAACATAGTGAAACTCACTTCTGAAAAAATTGGAGAAAACGAATAGTGAAAGCAATTGAACCTAACTGATGAATCATCATCATTTTTTACTTATGTATACCAGTCGTTATCTTATTTGTCCTAATATTTAGTATACTGCAACCTTGACATGTCGATAGGCTCGGGGATGGCCCAAAAAAATAGTCTTGACGGCCGACTAAAATGCTGAGAAGGGAATGCCCATGTGTGAACAAATATTTTTATTTTTCTTGAACAACTTTATTATGAGTAGACAACAAACACGTGCGGCACACGCACAAATTTGTGCTGTGTCATGCAATTTTCGAATAACATCTGGAAGCCATATGTCTCTGTTTAATTTATTTTTTGTATGTGACCGTGCGGGAAGAAGGGGACCTAATGCGTCGAAGCTAAATTTTACAGCACGGGCGATTGTAGCAGAGTCCGCAAGCCAGCATTTGAGTAGTGGGGATGCGTCTACGAAAAGCACCTCCTCCACTCACCACTACAGTCTTAGGCACGAGCCAGTGTAGCTCACGGACTTGTCGCGTACAGCTGTAGTGGTAAGTGGTGGGGCTGGCTTTCGTATTCCTCTCGTTCGGTCTCCGCGTACGCTTATCATGCCTATGTTTGTAGCCCAATAACAATAAAAGAAATTAACTTACAAATTTTCTGATTATAGGAAATAAAAGAGTAACTCAGAAACTGACGATTGGCGTATGAAAATGAAACTTGATTTTTTCCGCATTAGGTCCCTTTCTTCGCGGACGGTCACATATTATGATATTACATTCTCATCCTGATGATAAGGTATTGGTTTTATATAAAATTTGACTTAGGTTGCTTTTATCAAATTTCCACGTTTTGAGGCCCCCTGAGTCAGAAGAAACGATTTCCACAAAGGAGTCTGTCTGTCTGCATTTTGTAGTCTGTAGTATCGTGTAGGCACGATAACTTTCGAAAGATTGATCAGATTGGATTTTGCTCTTGCACACTTTTTTCAAGGCATACAAATAAAGAACAAGTTCGTTAACTATGCAACATACCAAAAAAGGATGAAGAGACAAAAATTGTGTATCCCAAAAAAGATCTACAAATTAGTTATTTATCCCTTTTGGTATGTCGCGTAATATTTTTTTATTATTGAAAGCAACATTAAAAATAAAAAAATTAAATCTGTGGACAAACGACATAAGCTTTGAGAAAACATAAATAGACAACTAAAAATTTTCCCTCAACAATTCTTCGATCAGACGCTTAGTTTTTGTTTTAATCGTAAAAAATAACATTGAAATTAAAAAAAATTAAATGTTTTGGAAAATGACGCAAGAGACAAAAAAATGAAAAGACCAAAGTTGTTCAACCAAAAAAGATCTGCAAATTTGTCACGTATAATTTTTAGAAAGGGCGAATAGTTTTTTTTTCAATCGTAAGAGAAAGAATAAAAATAAAAAAAAAAATAAAATTTATGGAAAAACAACACCAGAGACGAAAAAATAATGAAAAGGCAAAAGTTGTTCAACCAAAAGGGTCCTGCAAATTTCTCACGTATAATTTTTAGAAAGGGCGAGTAATTTTTTTTCAATCGTAAAAGAAAGAATAGAAATAACAAAATAAAATTTTTGGAAAAACGACACCAGAGACGAAAAAATAATGAAAAGACAAGAGTTGTTCAATAAAAAAAAACAGCAAACTTGTTATTAATATCATTTTTAGAAAGGGCGATTAGCTTTTCTTCAATCGTAAAAAATAAGAATAAAAATAAAAATATAAAATTTTTGGAAAAACGACACCAGAGACGAAAAAATTATGAAAAGACAAAAGTTGTTCAACCAAAAAAGACCTGCAAATTTGTCACGTATAATTTCTAGAAAGGACGAGTAGCTTTTTTTTAATCGTAAAAGAAAGAATAAAAATAAAAAAATAAAATTTTTTGGAAAAACGACACCAGAGACGAAAAAATAATGGAAAGACAAGAGTTGTTCGATAAAAAAAAAACCGCAAATTTGTTATTAATATAATTTTTAGGAAGGGCGAGTAGTTTTTTTTCAATCGTAAAATATAAGAATAAAAATAAAAAATTAAATTTTTGGAAGAACGACACAAGAGACAAAGAAAAATGGAAAGACAAAAGTTGTTCAAGCAAAAAAGATCTGCAAATTTGTTATAAACTCTGGTTATAAAAATGCATAAAAAATTGAACATTTTCTTTTGGAAAAATGACACAAGTTACAATAACTTTTTATTTAACCAAATTTTTCGCCTAAATCATATCTACAAATTTGCTTGGAACTTTACACTAGTATGCGTATTTTCAGTTTAAATCATGAAAAATGACGTTGTAAAGAAGCAAATTAAATTTATTACATTTATTAATAAGCAAATGAAATTTTCAGACCAAGATTAAAATATGGGGAGAAAAATGTCTCTTTCTTATTTCAAGGCTAAAGTATTTTAATGAAGATTCGTATCTTTTTCGTTGAAAATTAACTTCTCTTAAAGAATCTTCTCTTTCAATTCAATTATATTCCAATTGAAGAAAAAAAAATGTTAACCAAAAAAAAACGTATTATTAACAAAATAGTTGCATTTCAAACAAAAAAATGAATGTTTAACTAAAATTATGGAACCGCAACTAAGATAATAAATTTTCAACCACGTAGCTTAAATTTCGGCGAAATAGTCTACATTTTACCAAATTATATAATTTTCGAGCCAAAAATTAGATTTTCCTACAAAACAGTTTCTTATTCATTTACTATTTTGACCTCTCTATTTGCAGCATCCAATGTGGCATTTACTAATGAGTTATCGAGACATCTGATATTGTCTTGATCTCGTGCATATCCAAGATACCATAACACACTAGCAACATATGCACCTGTAATTAGCGTCCCAGCGCCGCTTTGACAGGTACAATGATATCCAAGAATTACATCATTATCATTCTCGACATGATTATGATCGTCTTCAACATCAAATGTATATGCTATAAAAAGTTGATACTTGGTTGCATTACGGAATCTTGAATGTAGACGTACGCTCAAGAATCCCGGCTCATTGATGTTTTCGTCAAGCTGAAAATCCTCATCATTATCTCTTACTAACTTGCCTTAAATATACGAGAAGAAAATACGTATTTGGTAAGTTCCTACAGTCAGGTCTTTTAGGTAGTCTAAATTAAGTTCAGGAAAATGTAGAAGGTTTTGTTGATCTAATCCTATCCACTGACCGTTCCTTCGTATTAACTTATATGCCTCTACTCTCGCCTGCACAAAATTAGGCATATTGGACCTAGCAATCATTTCTCTAGCGAGTTCGATGTCCGCATCTTGCATTTTAATAGTAGGACGATATCTCTTTAAGATAGTTCCAGCTATACGATAGTAACTAATGAGTTTTTTTGCATACTGCAGGTTTAGAGTTTGTGATAGAAACTTAAAAACAGATCTTAGGTGCCCATTTCGTACCTCGACAATCCAGCGATTTTTAGTTACTATTCGCGATTCATTTGCCTCTTCTGTTTGGAGTTGTCTTTGTCCAGGTTGAATAAGTGCAGGCATTCTATGATCAATGCCGAAATGTTGCAATAAAGGTATAGCATCGCGATAACCTCTATCCACCAAAACAATGTCACCATCATGGAACCAGTTTGCTAACGTGACAGCATCTCTTTCAAATTCTTCACGGAGAATTTCAGCATCATTATCACGAGCGTCAGAAAAATACTCCTATATTATCTTTAGAATATAACCATCCAGAGCTAACATAAAAGTTGGGTTTAATGGGTGTCGATTTTTATGAAGAGAGTAAGACTGTCGCAATACCCTAAAGTTTGTACTTTTGTGTATATAGGCGTAAGTAGCATCAATCACAGCAACTGCTCTTCGTTCTTCAGGTCCAGGATTGTAGAGCTCGTTTGCAAACTTTGTTACATGCGGAAACTTATATTCTCTCTACTACTGTAATCAAAAATCAATTTCAAAAAGTCATCGTTTAATCCGTGTCTCATTTCACACAAAAAAAGTAATCAATCTTTTCTTTGTACATATCTCGATTTTCCATATTAAAGTACCGGGTCACCGTATGTGACAAGTTCTTCAAATTGACATTTATTGATCGGCGACACACTCTTAAATTCCTCTTCAGTCAAGTAATCCCTATCTACACCTTTATCTTTGCTTAATGACACGTTTCTCATTTCTTGAAAGAAAGCCTGTAACTACTCACCTCTAATAACATGAGGCCTGTTAATAGATTGCAAACCAAGTAAAAGCATATTTAAAACAAAATCATTCGCATTCAAATGATGCATACAAGAACGAACATATTCCGGTATATAAATATTTCTTCTTATGAAGATTTTAAATCTATTTATGTCATTTTGCGAATTACAAAAGATACAAGTTTGGGATGATGTTCTGGTAACAACTTTCAATCGAAAGTAGCGTGGATCAGCAATAATTGCAGCCATTTCATCAATTATTGAGCGATTACAGTTAACGCATAGTCTCGAATCTTCATCTAGAGCTAAAGGTGGATGATTGAGCTCATCCCGTCTAGTGATTGCAGCTTGACGTTTATTAATATTCTCATCACGATTCATAAATGCTAATTGACGCACATTGAATGATCTATTACAAACACAGCACCGCATTCTGTACAAAAGTATGTTTCATGTTGGTAGTGTTGAGCATTTTCAGATGACGATAAAGATATTAGCAATATTTCTGAATATTAGCAAACTAACCTGAAAAATAGTATTAGACGAACAGAAGCAAAAGTCAGCAAGCGAGCGATGATATTCTGAATAACTATCCTGAAAAGGATTCTTCTTGCAAAAAACCACCGTACCTTGCACGCACCCAATGAGAATATTCGCTAAGGGAGCCTCCATAAACCACATAGCCTGTTTTTCTTTCGTTTATAACGTTGTATCCTTTATCACTCAACGACAATTCTCTTTTAGTCTTTATTCAAATAAAAGAAGAACAGGCTACATTCCATACACCATGTAGCCTGTTCTTCTTTTTTTTCTTTAATAAAGACGAAAAGACAATTGCTGTTAAGTGATAAAGGACACAACGTTATAAACAAAAGAAAAACAGGATACGTGATTTATGGACGTTCGCTAACCATCTTCAAGTTGACAGATGATTACTGAAGAAATACACTCGAACTTCAAAGATACGAAAAGCTCGGGAATCAGAAACTCCTAAGATACGAGCATAAAAGGGGTAACCTGTATGATCCCTGCATGACCTTTAGACCCCAGGGATATGAGTTTGCGACAGTAAAATAGAAGTATAGAACGCAGAATTTCTCGCACTGGTGTTACATCTCCGGTGTTAAAAAGGGAGCTTCTATTAAAAAAATTCAAGTTAACCATCAATATCGTATGCCTCCCTGCAAACCCTACAACTGTTGTCCGGATCTTTTTAGCATAAAACGCTTTCCTGAAAAATTATTGTGGTGCGACTTTAAAAATAAAACTCTCTTTATAATTTGAATACCTACATGTATGGCTGTGATTGTGGCCTGCATCATAATTCAAATCATGATTGTTACGGTGACATGTAGCGCATAAATCCAGCCAGCAATAATCTATTGCGCACGTCTACAGACACCCATAACCCACTGCGCAAGTCTACAACACATGATGATCCACTGCGCATGCCTACGAGCCACCATGACCAACTGCACATGCCGTCGACCTACCAAGGATTACTGCGCATATATTTTTGGCTTAACTGGAGCTAATCTCCTCAGGTATCTACAAGGCTGCCAAACGTCCCGCATTCAGCGGGACAGTCCCGCATTGGCAGCTCGTGTCCCGCGTTAGGATTCGTCCCGCAAAATGTCCCGAAAAATACGGTTGTGTCCCGAATGTCCCGCATTTACTACACATTATGGAAAAAAAGTTTAAATATGATTTTTAAGATTCATATTACGCGCGCTCTCACTCTATGATCCGCCTTAATAAGACGTCATGCGCACGACGCTTTTTTTTGACACGGCGTGTCCAGACCTTTCTCTAGGATCTTGATTGATTCTGATTTCGGTATTCACGGTATAGAAAAGTATGATTTTAAACAAAAATACGCATAAAGATATAATGTAAAAAATACATTAAGGAAATAAATAAATTCTTTCCTTAATTTCACGCATAAATCATATGGTAAATTTATGCATACCCGCCCAAAAAACGATTTTCTATCATTTAAGATTTTAAATATAACTTTTTTGGGGAGAATGGGGGGGGGGGATTTCGGAATTTGCCTAGGGCGCCAAAGTAGCTTGCTAAGACTCTGTCCGCAGCATCCCGCATTTGGTGTGCGAAAAGTTGGCTGCCTTGAGCATATGTACATCTGCACATTTTATATCATTTAATGATTGCAATTATATCTGTATTACTTACCCATAGTTTCCAGGTCATAATTCGTTTACTTATTTCTGTACAAAAGTAAAGAAATAAACAAGCATGTATATTGACAATCTTGACAATATTTACAGGAACATAACCTCAGTTTTCAGTTGTCATTGAATACGGCACTCGCAAGCTTCTCGCGGGAGAAAAAGAGATAGTAGATCTCAGTGCGCATGCTCGACTAGTCCAGAGTGCTGGCTCGAAATCCTTCTTTTCAATAGCACATCCGCATTTTCTATTTGTCCAGCAAAAATAAATCTATTTGATTATTAATATAATTATTATGAATTACACTGGTTCACAAAAAAAAAAAAAGGTGAGGACTATTTGACAAGACCACTTTATCCTTATGTATTTTGACGCGCTGAATACGAATCCGA
>JAABKJ010002119.1:0-28718 GCA_011634705.1 Andricus grossulariae
GGGAGCCGATGTCATTTTTTTTAGATGACAGTTACTCCCAGTGGGACCCTGCGGTGGTTGTTAACCTTTAGTTTTTATATGTAGAACTTGAAAATTTATGAAAGTACCTATTTGATATTAAAAAATGAGAAAATTTAAAAATAGGACAAAGACTTTTTTTTCAAATTTCATTTCATTTCTATTGATTTCCACGCAAAAAATTACTTCCTATTAACAATAACAATTTTTGAGTAAAATCCGCCTTATTTCGGAAAGGAGACATATCAGCTCTTGATTGAAATATGGTCCATATGTATCCGTCTCCTTTTTTAGCAATAGAATATGTAGTTCGTGTAGTTCTACATGTATGAAAAAATTGGTAACTAAGAATTCATTTTTTAATATATTTTACGTGTAAATTCAATTTTTTCCATTTTCAACACGCTTGAAGAGGTAAAAGATATTGATCAATTTAAAAAAAGAATAACAGTATATAAGCTCATCAAGATCTAGTAAATTGTTGCTATTAGAAATTCATTGTACGAAATTCTCTTCTTTTTTGCCCACCCGTAATAGCACGGAACGTTGCGCGTGAATCTTCGGAGCGTTTCAGCGAAACGTTCCAGGAACGTTTCCGGAACGTGTAAAATGCCTGTCGCTTGGGAACGTTCCAGGAACGTTCCACTGGAACGTTCCGAATAGAAATTACCCTTATTGTTATTATCAATAAATATCGCGTAAACCGTATGTGATAGGTCAAAATCGATGTCAGTTTATAATATGGATATCATATTACAGTGTAGTATATGCGGTATTCGAAACTCAAAAATGACATCCATTTTTACCTATCTCTTACGGTTTACGAGATAGCTGAGGGTCTGCATGCAATAAGCTCGTCCCCTTATTGCACGCGTATCTTCAATTGTTGGTAAAAATAACAATAACGGAAGGTTCCCCTCAGGGCCCAAGGGAACGTTCCTGGAACGTTCTGAAGCGGCGGATATTTTACACGTTCCGGGAATTTTCCGTGCTATTAGGGACCCTAGTCTGTACGTCGAGGGCCAAGCAATAATACCAAATGCATGGGACAAAACTTAATTTTTCCAATAATAATTTTTATTTTAACCATTTTTATTCCAACTATTTTTATTTTAACAATTTTTGAATAATAATTTTTTAAATTAGAAGAAGTCTGTATTATGATTGGAGTTGTCAACGATCGATCATATGTAGATAACTTTCACGAACTGTGAAACTGGAAATCAACAATATTGATCTGAAGTAACTCCCTAAATATGTAATAGAAATTCTTAACGTTATTTCAGACTAGATGGAGTTTGAAAATCTATAAATTAATCATTTGTAATATCTGAAAAAATATCTTTCTCCTTCGCTCGAGTGGAAATCGAACCTAACGCCTTCCGATTGCGATACAACGATTAGAGCGGCGAAAAAACGAATACCTCAGTATAAAGGCCCATATCAGATCACAAAGAAACTTCGAAATGCTGGGTATGTTTTGTCAGATAGTTTTGTCAGATAGTCAGTCCGCTTCCGTCGAGCACGGTGTAAACAGTTATCTAAATAAACATTTATATATTATCCCTAAATCCCTGTATTGTTTTCCTTGCAAATTCAGAAGTGGGATACAGATGTCCAAAAGTGCCCACAGTGAACTGTGAAGTGACCGTGCCGCGAAGATAACAATTTATCCCGCAAAATCTTGGGCTGATTCTGTCGCGTGCCTCGTGTTCGGACGCGCTTCTGTTTTTTTTCCTCGGGCTTTCTTGACCAAGAGATACTTCTGTACCTGATGATCCGTTTACTGGATACGCGAGTGCTACTAAATAGTGAAGTGATGGTGATGTGAGAAGCATTTTCTTCAGCAAAAAAGAAAAAAACTTAAGCTGATTTCGCCGCGTACCTCGTGTTCGGACGCGCTTCAGTCTTACAGGTTTCTGTGGCCCAGAGAGACTTACGATTCCTCCTGAGCCGTTTACTGCAGCGTTTCCCAAACTTTTTTCGCTGTTTTAAGGGAGGGGCAGGGCCGCCACCCTGCAATTTTTTCACAATACTGAAACCCAAGTGGGAAACTTGACTGCCGGTCATGCGGGCGGTTGCACGCTTCGTACGACCTTTCCATTGTAAGGATTAGAGCCGGTTGAGAAAAATTAAAATTTGGTCAAATGTTCATAAATTAAACTTTAATTAACTGAATTAATTTCCTAATATAATTTTAAGAAAATGAAAAAAAAGTTTATGAAAATCGGTTAATATCTTCAATGCCAGTTGAGAGTTTTTATAATTTTGCATGAACTTAAATATTTACTTCATTACTGGAAATATTAACCGATTTTCATAAACTTTTTTTTCCATTTTCTTAAAATTATATCAGGAAATTGATTCAGCTAATTAAAATTGAATTCAGCTATGGCTTTATAATTTTAGTTATTGGACCATGCCTTAATCTCATGACAATGAAAGGGTCATCATAGCAGGTACACGAAAGTAGCCGTTTGTTGGCAGCGGGGGGGCTGCCAGCGTAAGTCGTAAGGTCATAAGGGCGGAATAGTGTACGTCAGTTTGGTTAATGGCGGATCAATGTGTCGTGAATCAGTTCACGAAAGAGAGCGCGGTGTGGTGCTTTCAGGTCCGTGCGTGTGTATACTCCTATCCAAGTGCCATCGTGAAACTTTTGAATAGTGTAGTGACGTGCCGTATGCTATGGATCCCAACAAATTGAATTGTGTCCAGTTGAAAGAAATATGCACCAACAGAGGAAGTTTTTACTCCGTTTGTCCAAAATAAACTCGATTTAAGTTTAGATAAATGCAAGTTTTTACAACTTGAGATTGACTACCTCGGCTATAGGGTCTCATCCAGTGGCGTTAGTCCAACTGATCACGGCGTTGAAACTGTCATCAGTTTCCCTACCCCGTAGAATGTTCGCGATATTCAATGTTCCTTGGGGCTATGCGCCCACTTTCGCAAATTCGTGGCAGGATTTTCAGTAATTGAAAGAATGCCCGGTTCATTTTTGGCGAACAGGAATACCGAGCGTTCGAGATCCTCAAGACTTAAGTTGATGGAGGCTCCAATCCTGAGCATATATGACCCAAGAGACGAAACCGCGCTTCATTGTGATGCCAGTAAGATGGGATATGGTGCTGTTTTGCTTCAAAGAAAGGAGGATCCATCCTATTCCATCCTATTTTCTACTTCTCAAAGCGCACCACTGACGTAGAATCCAGGTATCACAGTTTCGAGGTCGAGACTGTGGCGGTCGTTTATGCTTTGAGACAAGTCAGTATTTACCTTAAAGGGATTTATTTCAAGATCATTATCGATTGCAATGCTCTGAAAATGACTCTTGATAAGAGAGAAATCAACTCGAGAATTTAGAGGTGGGTGCAGAGCTGGAAAGTTATGATAAGGTTTTTGAACATCGATCCGGGGACAAAATAAAACACGTGGATGCCCTTAGCCGAATGGTTAATGTTATGATAGTGGAAGAAAACACACTGGAGTTAAACTTGGTGATAAGTCAAAACCTTGATGTAAATATTAAGAAATTACGCGAGGAGTTATAGAATAGCAAAGACAAATTATACGAGATGCGTAATGGTTTAATCTACAGAAAACGTGATGGCGAAATTTCGTTTTATGTACCCGAAAGTATGGGAAGTAATGTTATGAGAAAATACCATGACGATATGGGTCATTTCGGTTCCGAGAAAACGTGTGGAACGATTCTGAGGAATTATTGGTTTTCAAGAATGAGCGACAAAGTTAAGACTCACATCGCAAATTGTTTGAAATACGTTGCCTTTTCCCCCTCTACCGGAAAGAAGGAGGGATACTTGAATTCGATTCCGAAGGGAGATGTTCCCTTTTCGGCTTGCCACATTAACCACGTTGGCCCCATTGACCCGAATATTCAGACGAAAAAGCACATCTTACTTATTATCGATGAGTTCATAAAAGTTTCTAAAGCTTTACGCTGTGAAAACAACCGAAAGTAAGGAATCAATAAATTGTCTTGCTGAGTATTTCACAAGCTACAGCAGGCCTAAGACTATTATTTCTGACCGCGGTAGTTATTTCACATAGCAGGAATTCAAGTCTTTTATAGATGAAAATAATATAAAACATGCTTTAATTGCAACCGCGTCACCGAAGGCAAACGGGTAAGCCGAAAGGGTGAATAGAGTTTTGGGCCTTATGTTAGCTAAGGTTTCTGATCCTACGTCGGGAAAGTACTAGTACAAAATGCTTGCTGATGTAGAGTTCGCTCTAAATAATGCCATCTATAATACGACCGGAACGACTCCTAGCATGTTGTTATTTGGGGTAAATCAGCGTGGAAAAATTATTGACGAAGTGTGTAGGTTTAGAGCGGACTGAGCAAAATGAGATTACAAGGGATCTTGAGCGTATTAGAAGTATAGCGAGCGAGAATTCTGAGAAATCACAAAATTAAAATAAAAAGTATTTCAACAAAAAGCGTAAAGATCCATATAATTATGAGGTAGGAGATTTTTTAATGACAACAAACTTCGATACAACGATTAGAGCGGCGAAAAAACTAATACCTCAGTATAAAGGTCCATATCAGATCACAAAGAAACTTCGAAACGATAGGTATGTTCTGTCAGATATCGAAAATTTCTAGTTGACTCAAAAACCGTATCTGGGCACCTGGAAAGCATGTAACATGAAGCCCTGGCACAAAGATTTTGTCACGGTGCTATGTGAACCTTATTCCGAACATTTTCCTCGTTGTGATTTTGTCTAGATTACAATTAATTTTAAAAATGTATGAAATTGATCGACAGTTCGAGGCGAACTGTAAGCCAGAATGGACGAACTGTGAGGTGTTACTTATTTTAAACCGTAGAATAAGATCTACGTCAGAGAGCACTACGATCGACAGGTCGACAGCGCCAACATCGAGAGGCGAACCTCGAGTCAGTCCGCTTCCAACGAGCACAGTGTAAACAGTTATCTAAATAAACATTTATATATTATCCCCAAATCGCTGTATTTTTTTCCTCACAGACTTTAAAACTTAAAATACCTTATTGATTGGCGTTTCAATATGGCCACTCAAGTGGCCGAGGCTTATGGTCCCAGAGAAGAAATTTCCATAGGCTACTTTCTAGGCCTCACAGTTGCGTAAATGAAAGTTTTGGAGATACTTACGCACAACTGTCTAGACATCGCCTCTATTGTAACTGCCTGTAGTAATTCGTGGTGCATTTTTCTGAGGGAATGAAATAATAGAATTTAAGAGATCATTATATGATTTTGTTATATTTTACATAGGCACGCCGCATATAATTTATATGATATTTTCGTTCACTTATTATTTTGCAGATAAAAGGCAAAGATGCGATTATGCCTGGGGACCTTCCGGGTATGGGTGGCTTAAGCTCATTTGGAGACGCTGATTATGGCGAAAACGTCTCAATTGCCGGGACTCTTGCTGGCAAAAGCGACTTTGACCGTAGAAAAAAGAAAAGGTATTGTACACCCCAGTCTCTTTTTCATTTTCTTCTCCACTTTTACAAGGAGGGCTTCGTTATCTTTTTTTATGCATAGTAGGAAGTCACTCGCGCGTCTATGTCACTTTTTGCTTACGGGAGTTTCAAAAATGTGATCTTAAATAATCGTAAAAGTAGTTGCCAAAAAGTTGACCACTTCACGCCCCAGTCATTTGCCATTTTTTTTATCTTATGAGACTTTGTTTAGAAAATTTAAACAAAAAAGTAAGCAAAATGTCTTGTCACCCACCTGTCCCATACTACAAATTCAAAATAAAAAATTGCCAAATTATATTAACAACATTTTTAATATTTAAGATTAACTTACACAGATGATATACCTTATATTGGGTTTAGAAAAGATTCAAGAATAGAATTCAATATTTTGGAGCTACGGATTTCAAAGTTTCTCGTCCTTACATCCGAAGTATAGTTCAAAATCGATTCGTCAACGTTCATTCCAAATAATAGTAAATAATGGTCACTATTTTTGCATCATATTTTTTATAAAATATCAGGTCATCCTCCATAACAATGTATCCTTCTATAAAATGAGGTGATACTGCTAAGTGCTGAAGATAGAATCAAATAAATGGTTAAAATACTATTTTTTCGCTATTTTAAAATATTTTCACCTGTTTTGTTTATATTTTTATAAGATTTTTGAAATCCTCATTACGTTTTATGGCCGTGTGTCACCAGGAAGAAAAATCGATTGGATGCATTTGAATCGGCAGTAAAACTTATTTGAATTGGCATTCTTACAAGATAATTGCCGATTGCGACCGATTGATTACCAAAATTGATGTATAGGATACGACCGATTGGAAAGAGGCCACGTGAATCAGACGAAACATATTCTAGAATCTAGCTTACACCTGTGAAAGGTAAACATTCGTATAAAATCCTTATGGATTTTATACCATAATCCACTGTTTTATTCTGTCAGATCCTCGAGCATTCATTCCTTTTGATAATTGTGCAATTTTATGAAGGGCCATAAGGAACATGACGCTTTTCGTTCGAGATCGCTGAGTGACGCCGAACTGAGCATATAGTGTCCTTATTTCCATAAAAGCCCACGATTTTACGTCGAAGAACACTTAATTAATTCTTCGCCAGAAAGTTTGTCTTAATGTAATGTTAAAAAGCACATCACACGAAATGAATGCTCGAGATATCGACAAAGAAACACAAAGCAGATGTCAGGATCTCTTGGCTCCTTTTGTCTCCTATTTAAATCCACTACTCGCTACCACTACCGATTCACTTCCATTCAAATGATTATAAATCTAATCTACCTTTAAGTATTCACTGAATAAAACTACACTTCGCCGTTTCATTGACAGAAATTGTCAATCTTAAGTTTCTTATTAGATACAACATCCACCATATTATGTTTTAGAGAGATTTCAACCGATTCATATACCAGTGCAATGAATTAGAAAACGCTTATTGGAAAAATTTGAAGTAATTCGGTCCGATTTGACTCCATAGAACGAACAATTCATTAAATCCGAACTCACCGATTACCTGCTGCCTACTCAGTTGACCGATTAAAATTTTTACAGAGCGATAGACCACAATTCGCGTGAATCCGCATTTTCAAATGTTCCAATTCAAAAAATTGTATTGAATAGATTTTTTTCCTGGGTCACGTCACCAAGCCTACGATGTGGATATTGGACGAAAACATGTTCAAAATAATATTGCGGCTTATATTTTCAACCGATTGTAAAATTATTTTTTTAAACGATAGATAAATAAATTCTTAAGTTTCGTATAATTGTCGATTAAATTATTCATAAAAAGTTCCTAGGGCTATATAACCTTCTCTCCTCTGTCCCTCTCTGTCACGAAATTTTATATGATCAACTGAATGAATTATTTTAGCATGTTTATGTTCATTATGTTAAAGATCCATGCAACAACAATGCATACATTATGATAAATTTAAATTTAAAGATTTTTCGGGTTTCAATCGTGTGCAAAACTAAATCTAAAAATTAAATTAAATCTATTATTAATGCATACATTATTCACTTTGAGTGACATTAATGTATAATCGATAAATACAGATGCGCAAAATACTAATTAAGAGTTTATAATAAATTATTAATTTGTTAATAATAAAATTGTATTGTTATAAACAGCAGTCTGATTTTTTAATGAGTTTGAATATTTATAAAGTGACTTTTATCTGTAATCCAATTTGAAGTCATAAACAAGCATTATAGAAATAAACAGTAGTATATTTCTTCTTGTTATAAAAAAATAATTCAAAGAAACGCAGAGTTCAAGACATTTTTGAAAGTTTGAAGTACTTGTTTTGGAAATTGGCTTCAATTGGTTCGCCCGAGATATTTCGGAACAGTGCATTGACATGTTTTGATCAATGTAATTGGTATAAACAAATTCGCAATGTAGGCAATCTACATTGGGAATTTGTTTATAACAGTGACATTTTTTCTTAAATGTCAATTTACTGTTCCGGAATATCACTGGCAAACCAGCTTAAACAATTTTCCAAAAAAGAACCTGAAACTTTCAAACATTTCGCAAACAACGAATTTGTTCACACCATTTGTTTATAACAATCAAACTTTTCATAAAATGTCAACGTACTGCTCCGGAATATTACTGGCAAACCAATTGTAACAAATTTCCGAAATTTCCAAGATTCGTTCAGTCGATCATGTAAAATTTCGTGACAGAGAGGGACAGAGGAGAGAAGGTTATATAGCCCTAGGAACTTTTTATGAATAATTTAAGATAAATATACAAATAAGTTTACTTGACTGAATGAATTACGTAAACGATAAGTTAGAAATCGAAAATGAAACTGTATGTTGAGTAACCAGTTGGAGCTCAACGCAAAGGTTTAATGTTTCCTATCTTTCAGTATGTTGGATTCATCACGACACGAATTATTAGCAGAAGCCATGAAAGCTGGCACACCGTTTGCTTTATGGAATGGACCAACAATAGTTGCCTGGCTAGAGCTCTGGGTAGGAATGCCTGCGTGGTATGTTGCAGCTTGTCGAGCAAATGTTAAAAGCGGAGCAATCATGAGTGCACTAAGTGATACGGAGATACAACGTGAGATTGGAATCAGGTCAGTAATCTTCACACACATAACTTTTTCACCTTTATGCTGAGCTTTTAAATTATCTTATCAATAAATAATAAAGAATATTTTGTTAGCAATACGGAAAATAAGATCTGGTTCAGCAGTTTAAAGACGAAAAATAAGACCGCTTTTTAGCTGTTTGAGTCTCATTTCATAATTTGACATTCATTTTTCCTTTATTTACTTATAAGGAAATAACGTTTATTCTACCTTTCACAATGTGAAAGATAGCCTTGTTAGTTTACATACACTGTGGTTGGTAAGCATTAATAGTTTAAAACTTCAAAGCACAGAACACAGTTAGTAGATCCTTCTTAACAAAGGTATTATGGTAGCAAGCAGTCAAAGAAAATATACATTAGAAAAGTAAGGAAACATAGTAAATAACCCGTGCCGTGGAGGCTAGGGCCGCACATGTCAAGTATGTCACCCGCGTCCGCACGACGAAATCCAGAGTCTCAGAAATTGGGTGAAATTCAGGATACTTCTCAGATCTGAGATCTCGGACCCACACTATTTCGTCAGTCTTAAACTCTGTATATCTCTTCCCTCCTATGCTTTTCTACAATACGCTCTTGTATTTCTGGCGTTTGTGCTTTTGAGTCAGGTCCATCTACGTTGAGGGGCGAGCAAATCTCTTTATTAAACATTCGATTCGCAGGAGATACACCGGTTGTACAATAATCAAAGAGATCTCGAATTAATGCCTCATTAGCATTTGCGCCGCATTGTATATATTTTTTGCAAACCGAGCCTAAACGTCTTGACAACGTCTTCACAACTTCGCACAAAATTGGATCTTTTCGAGTTTCATCTCTAACTTTTACCCAATCATTTATAAAATTGCGTTTACTCTTATAGCTACTTACTTCTTATTTCTATTTCTTTCTCGGTACCTGCGTACAATCCTTTGAAGGTAAACGTGTTAATGTAACTGTATTACCATTGTTCGCTGAGTCAACATATCGTATTGAATACTGAAGCCCCGGCAAAAAGGACGACTATCGTAGTTATCGAGATGTTGCAATTAACTTAATGCTCTTTTCGGATCCAAAATATGTACCCAGTGCTTGGTGAGCTGTTCTTAGTATTAATTTACGGCTATACAAATAAATGTAAAACTGCACCACACAGAAAATTATAGCTACCGCCTGTCTGTCAGTTGTAGATTAATTATTTTTCAGTTTTGGACTGAAAAGCGACGGGTTTTTCAATTCCTAATTTAACCTCATGAATGAAAATCGCCGATATTCCTACCTTCAATGCATTGCAAGATAAATTAACGGTAAATCCGGGTTCAAATGTACTAAAACTAACAATTTTGTTAGGTTTTATTTAATATTTTTAAATGTTTGATCACCCTTCAGTTCCATTCTAACGTAAACCATCGAACATTTCTGTCACGAGTGCTTCTAAAACTGCTTTAAGTTTTTCCTCTGTTGTATGAGGCCCGTAGCCGTCAATTTCAAACCCTGTATGTATTGCTTATCTTATCTATGGCAAGAAAATGTTTTCCTTGTTTTGGATATACAGGTAGAAAAAGATGGATACACATTTTTTCAAAAGCCTTTACCATTGTGGGCCCATCAATCTCCTATGCCTTCTCTCGTAATATAAATTTCCAACAATCTAGAATCCTTCTGTAATTCTACTTTCAAATGTTGCACTACCCTGATAGGTTTAAAAATTCAACCATAAAAAAATGTCATTTCTAAATGTGTTAGTATTATCTACTTTTTTGGAAAAAACTTTCCTAATCCTCTAATCTCTTTCTTGTATAAGATGCATCCAGGTCAACTTCTATTGCTACATTCTCATCAATAATTGAAATTTACACGGCCGTACAGAGTAGTCGGCAGTATGTTGTAGTGCACAGAAAAATAAACAAAAACGTACTCAAGAAAAGCTTTGTACGAAGCTCCGTTTGGTCACAACAAAGCTTCAAAGTTGGGCATACTCAACCAAAGAGAATCGAAGTGTAGCTAACATTTGGACTTGTCTCTAAATCTTCAGGATAGTGTGTATTTTTTGGTGACACGCTTTATCTCCCGCGTTAGGTAAATCACCGTTAAATTATCCCTCTTCCATTGTTTATCGCATAACGCAAAGTTCAAACCTCCAAAATTTGTTGAAATTTTTAATCCTTCTCGCAAACATTTCTGCGCAAGATCAAAACAACAAAACAGAATATCCGTTACACAGCTTGTAACAAAACTGTCAAAAAATTGAATGTTCACGAAACCCAGTCAACTTGCTTTCTTGAAAATTTATTAGCAAGATTAAAATAACAAGGCACATTTTCTAACAGCAAACGTCACTCTTTTTTGATTCATCGCAGAGCTTCTATTACTCATACGGCCTTTTTTCATGTCTCATTTGAAGACTTTAATTTGAGGATTCGAATTGTATGTATTCAACTTTGCTCGCTATGTTCAAGTCAGTAAAGTTTCACTGGTAAAGTAGATACAAGTGAGTCAGCTCAGCGGATTTTATAATTGCAGTCAGTGGAGTCTCCTTTACTAACTGAATTTTACTGATTACCTCAAGTGAAAATTTGACTGATTTTTAGTAAAATACCACTGATGGGCAATGGAGTTTTTACGAAATTAATACAATTCTCCGAGCTTTAACTTTTTTTGTTGGATCATGGTTCCTTAAAGCAACCAATCCCGGCGCAACTAGAACGTGTACGTCATCCACTTCTGCTCTTTCTTTCCTAGAAGGTAAGCAAGAGAGGGAAATTTACGCGAGACAACATCGTTCAACACTGTTCCTTGGAGTCAGGTCTCTAGTCGCGGGTGACCTTACGCGGCAGTGATCCTTGAAGAACAGCCTTTTGCATCTGGCTCGGGATGGACTGAGCCTGACACTGGCAAGCAGGGATTTTGTTGAGTTGGCTAAGAAATTAAACTTTTATACGACCAAGACAGCCGATTATGAGAACTAAAAGATGTAATTTGTAGCCTTGATACAGCCTGCTCAGCTCGAGAAGAAGTGCTTGATCTTTCGCCCGTTTTTCTTTCTCCTTTGCCGTGATATTACCATTGGCTGGTACCGAGAATTCAATCATGTAAATGATCTTCGTCTTCAGATCTTGGGGGTCAATATCAGGCTTTGTAGCACTGATACATTGAGTGGCGGAGAATGAGCAATTCCAGTAAATCTTACACAGATCATTCTCCATAACAAACTCAAGTTCCCCCTGGGTGTATGGCAAGACGGGCATTAGATCAACACCGTAGAAGTACCGAGGATGGCAATATAAAACTTTTGGAGCCGCATTGTATCTCTCTATGTACCCGCAGCATGCATACTTTAGAGCGTCCACTGAGAAAATGTCCAGGTGTTTCTGGCTCTTGCTTACATGCTCGGTAGTCGGCATCGCCTACAGGTACATTCATCATTCACTCGCGGTAAACTAAGGCGTCTATAACGTCTCAATCCAGCATATTTGAGAAACTTTTGAGCACCAAAGGTGTTAGTGATGCTAGGCCATGTGTAGTGTCGCTGGCATCAAATGGGAGGCCAAGCTCATCTGCGGCCCTATCTGTGGTACGGTATAGAAACGCCGCAGCATTAAAGACTTCATGTTGATGTACGATTCGCATAAGAGAATCTGTGCTATTCAGAACTGAGCAGGCTGTAGCCAGAACCGTTCTTCGATGAAGACACTCCAAGCTCAGCAAACCTCTACCCCCTTTATCTCAAAGGAGGTATATTCGAAGTACAGAGTTTAAGTTCGTCCATGTATATGTGATATAGCTGGTAGTCACTTGCCTTTTGTCAGATGTTATGGCTAATATTATCCGAGTGGCTTTTTATTAATATTTTTATTAAACTTGTTCTCGGATAAACCCGGTTTTCCATCATAGCCACGGGCGAAATCAAATGACTGATAAGATGAGGATGTTATTATTTAATTCAATACGATGTTTGAAATTATTTGCGATGATGATGTAGGTAGAAAATTAGGCGCATGGTGTAGTTTGCAGTTCGTATTTTACCGTTGTTATGGATACACAACGGCCGCGAGTGTTGGAGCTTCCTGAACTGCTGCCAGTACCCTACTGACTCCTAAATGTTCAAGATGTTCAGTGCATCCTACGTGCACATTGCCTGTAACCGAAATCACAATAGTATGAATAGATGCATGTTTCACAATTCTTCATATCGTCTTTACTTCATGCCTTAGCTCGCTGTACTTGTGGATCTTGGTTGTATAGGTTACCTGCAAATTTTGGTTAAGTGGACAAGCAATGTCGATGATGTAGACTCTTTCACCTCTTTCTCGCATCACAATTGTCGAGCCGATTGGCTCGGATGTAATGATCCGACTGGAGAGTAACATCCCCATATAAGATGTAATCATCGTTTTCTAAAACGGGCATTGGAATGTATCTGTAGCAAGGCATCCATTCTTTCAAGAGTCCTAGGTTTAGGGCAAGTTGTTGATGTATAATTCCCACCATATCATTATGCCTGTGCGTATATTCTCTTTAAGCCATTACGCGACAATCATCAATAATGTGCTCGATGGATTCGTTGGTATCTCCTCATAATCGGCACCGGTGCACCACGTCTTGATGTAGCACGTGTTTGCGATAATTTCTGGTGCTGACAACCCTGTCCTGTATCGCAATAACGAATCCTTCCGTTTCTGGATACAGGACGCTCTTTCTCAGCCAAATATTGGTTGCCTCACTATCCACTTCATTTTGATCTAACGTTTTGGGGTGCTCGCCGTGGATGGCTTTCTGTCTCTATTGCGTTTCTAATTCCTCTATGGTTTCTGCCCTGATATTCAAGGCTTCCTCTGAGGACAAATTCAAGGACATGTAGTCAAGATCAGCTTCACAGATGGTGTTGTAAAGCGCAAAATCTCGCATGGCGTTAAAATAGTCTCGCAACTGTATAATTTGTGACTCACACTGCTTAATCGTTCGAGGTCAGTGTTCGACCATTTGATGAGCCCAAAGGTACAGAGGACAGGGATGGCATAGGTGTTGATTGCCCTGATATTTCTTCAGAACCAATCTGAGTCTTGTAGCGTAGGCAGTCGTAAGGCTTTTCTTAACTATTGTATGCTGAATACCCTTAGATTCGAGAATACCCAGGTATTTACATGAATCCCCCTCCGCCTTTGCCTCGATGTCATTCTCGAAATCGTTCTCTAGCTCTGCGGTCCCTAATTCTCCTCTGGTTAAATGCACTATTCTGCATTTATCTAGTCCGAACTGCATGTGGATATCATTGGAAAACTGCTTTGTGAAATCGATCACTTGCTGCCGTTTTTGGTCCGAACTAGCTTATAGCTTCAGGTCATCCATACATAGAAGATGGGTCACTTGATGACCATCCTCATCATTATGTATTCGGAACCCATAAGACATACTATTCAGTGTTTTGCTCAGTGAGTTCAATGCTAATCAGAACCATAATTCACTGAAGGAATCTCCCTGGAATATACCCGTCGTAATGCGTATTGATCTAGTTATCCTTGATTGTCCATGATCAAAATACTAGATTCTTGCACCCCAAATCATCATCGCACGACTTAGCCAGTCAACGATGCGTGGGGTGCCATGTGCAAGTTTCTTTGATGTTTACGAGCTTGCGTCGTGGCAACAACGTCTATGGTGACTAGATCTTTACTGCCTCGCGAGTTTTCACAACACCCTTTTTGTTCTTCTGTAAGGATGGCATTCTCGTCGCAGTGATAATATACCTTATCTGATATGATAGCTGTAAGACATTTATATATAGTTGGAAGACAGGCTATCGGTCGAAAATCAGATGGATTGTGAGCGTCTGATTTTTTAGGCAACATATACTTAGTACCCTGGAAGAGAAAGCCTGGCATCAGATCTGATTGTTCAATGATCTTCTGAAAACACCGTGCCAACGCAGGATGTACACCAGTCAGGTACTTATACCAGAAGTTGTGCACCATGTCCGGACCTGGAGTTTTCCAGTTACTTGTTCTTTTCAAAACCGTTGAAACATCTAAAGCTGTGATGATAGTCAGCTCCATTTCAGGGTTATTGTTAGCTTTTCCCTTCTCTAGTTGGAATCACGCAGAGTTTAAATTGCTTCTGTTCGTTTTACCCCAAAACACCCGACCAATAGTTAGCCATGTCTTCCAGTTGAGACACTTTGGTGTCTTGCTGGTTTTTTTTTGCTTTACACTCATTCAAAAGACTCTCCATTAAAATGTATGGGTTTTGGTGTTCCTCTTAGTCACTTTCCTGTTCGTTCTCTGTCTGTCTGGCATGGGAAACCCTGTCAGTAGCAATGCTACAGCCAACATAGCCAGTATTATACAATACTAATAATAATAATATATGTATGATAAATAATATTATACAATGCTAGTATTGCTAGTATTTATATAGTAACGTCGATGGGCCCTAAAAGAAACTACGCAACTCGCGGCGGCAGATGACAAACACGTATCTAGCGCACTCTATACTAAGTATATAAAAATTTATATATACTTGGTACGAAGTGCGCCAGATACGTATTTTCTATCTGTTGCCGCGAGTTGCGTAGATTCTTTTAGGACCCATCAAAATAAAGTGATTGAATTTTCAAGTTATAGCTTCTGACCGATAGAGCCTTATAACAGTACATTTTTCAAAAATAAGCTTACCCGCATTCTTCAGAAAAGTTTTAGAAATATTTAATAAATATCTACTTTTTCAATTTAATATTTTAAACATTGTATGTTGCTTTGATGGTAAGAGAAAAACTTCCTTATTGGCAAAAAGGAAGTTATTATATTATATATAAATTCGAAAAATTATCATTATATATTATATTATATTATACGTTATTGCATTATATTATTATATTATATATTACTCTAATAAGCGATGCAAAATCAGTACTTCAAGATTTTATGCAACTTGAAACTAACAGGGTGACAGCAACATGGCATACAGGGTTACCTGGCGCGTTGTATTTTACAGGCGCAAAAAGACGCCCAATTTTCAGTTACAAAAAACAAACAAAAAAAAACATTGTTCGAAAAAATCTCTTTGGACCCGCGAGTAAAATTTCCTTTAGATTATGTAGTTTGAATATTACATTAAACAATGCATCCTCGTTCATGTGTTTTGGTTCTGACGAAAACGCGAATCGTTTTAAGAGACTTAAGTTCTAGTGCATTTTTTAAAATTCAACTAAAAAATTTGTTTCAATTTTGTTCTTATGACTCTAATACATCTCCTTAATGTTAGTCCCAATAATTATTTATTCATTTTTTGCTACGAATAAAAAAATGTATTTAAAGATGAAGATCATTTTTCGACTTTATTGAAGTTTTTAGCTTAAACATTTTTAAAGCTGCACTTAACTCTAATTATTCGATTGAGGTCTTCTAGGGACCATAATTTGACTTATATTTTGAAGAACAAAGAAGTATAAGCGTGTTAACTTTTCAAAAAAGCCTATTTTTGGACCACCGTAAAGATTATACGAGTTCTGTCCGAAAAGTATCCGACCTTGTGGTGTATGAAAAGTAAGAGTTGATTCTGGTCAATGGCGATGATATCTCCTTCAAAGTACTTCCCTTTGGAAGCAACAACCTTCTTCCAGCGATCCTGCCACTTTCGAAAGCACTCCTTCAAATCACATTTCGGAATAGCTAACAGCTGTTTCGTCGCATTCTGTTTTATTTCCTCCACGTCTTGAAATAGTTGTTCTTCAGGAGGATACTTCAATTTGGGAAACAGCCTGCTGAATAAGCTGCAATAAATGGGCAGGTGCGTTGTAATGAAGGACCCAGTCGCCACTTTTTTATAAGTCAGCCTTTTCCTTCTTACTGCTTTATAGTGCACACCGCCTTCCTGGTCTAAGAAAACAGTGAAGATGGCCCCTTAGACGTGTACGCAATTGCATACACTAGTCGAATAAAGATTCGCAGATCCATGTCTCTTAATAGGGGGTCTTACAGAGATCTCCCCTAAATTTAAAATACCTGTTTTTGACAATAGCACAACTAGGTACAAAGTTAGAGCACAAGGTCGGATACTTTCCGGACAAACCTCGTAGACCAAATTTGTTTTCAAGTCCATAACTTGACATAATGTAAAACGAATTGGCGTAGAATGTTATAAATCGTATATTAATATAAAAATGGCAAAAATAATTTGTGAAGTGATATGTAATCAATTTACTTGTCTTATCACTCTGTAGTATGCGTCGCTATTCTGAGGAACATAACCAGGATCTTTTCTATTAGCTACGATCCATGATATCCACATAATGATATTCCAATAAATAAAGCAGTAGTGGCTGCCTCGAAGAAGATTCCATGTTAGAGGAATGCATTTGAAGAAGTACATAGGATAGCCCCAAAAAAGAACGGAGCCCATGAATAAAAGCAGAGGTCCTTTACTATTTCCCGCACCGCCGAACAGCAATGCCCTTCAAAAAAAAGAAATTACAATTTCATTCTTCTGGCTGAAAATAATGAACAACTACTTTGAACAGTGTTCGAAGCTTCATGGGATTTTGTTGAGTCTTCTAGCAACGCAACGGTCAGGAATTGTAGAACTTCAGTGTTCGAATCCTCGCAGAATCGAGCCACATGCTTCCAAAATTAGTCTTGAAGCTTCGAATTTTTTAATAATACATATATAATATATGAGAATCATAAAACTTAAAAATGATTTGAATTGAATTTTCAAAGCTCCAAGTAAAATCTAAAACCCCAAAATTGCAGACCTTCTTGGCACAGTTAAAAAGCCTCGAACACTCCCTGGAGTTCGGAAGCTTCAGTCTTCAAGTTTCGAATAAGGTTCTTCCACAAAGTTCCACCGGCTTCGAAGCTTCAGAGCCCTGAAGCTTTTACTTTTGGTCAGAGCACCAATCCTTGCAATTTGAAGGCTAGAATGTCAACCAAAGCTTCGAATTTCCAGAATTTCAAAGCTTCATCATTTATCATAAGGGGCCGTGCATAAATTACGTAAAGTCTTTTGGGCAGGGGGGGGGGTCAACATTTCTTGCTTAAAATATTTTAAAACCTGTTAATCACTGAAAATTAAAAGTTAAAGATATTTTATTGTGAAAAGCTGTTTGTCGGTGCAATCTAGTGCTTACTGTAGTGCCAAACACGTTAAGTGTAAAATAATGAAAATATAAGCAAATGATATTAGTTTTTGTTGACCAGGGTATTGGTTAATTTTTTATGTTAAATATTAAATAGTCTTCAATTATTGGTCTAATATTTGGAGAAACGAGATAAATCCGTCTCATCCGGGATTTGAACCAGCAACGCCACATGGTGACGCGGGACTGCATCTTTCTACCTTCTGAAACTTTTCTAATGAATACTTCAGTCTAAAGAATTTTGATCCAATCCGAATATAAATTAAAAAGAAAGATCTGCTGAGGCTTCGGTGGCGTAATTAGTATACGCTTCACTCATGGATAGTGGCGTTCCTGGTTCAAATCCCGGCGAAGGCAGATTTTTTCTCGTTTCTCCAAATATTAGACAGGAAATTTACACTATTTAATATTCAAGATAAAAGCAACTTCATAAAATGGGGGTTTCAGGGTGTAAAAGTGCATAGTCCGAAATCAAAAAGTCTTCAATAAAAAATTAACTTTATTTTCTGAGCAAAATTTCTAGCTTTTTAACCTAATATTTCTAAGGCAATAAAATTGAACTTCAATGTTTATTTAAACTACTCTACATTCTTTGGCGGAAAATGAACTTCTTTGTTGAAAATTAAGATTTTTGGCTTGAAAATTCAACTGTTTTGCAGAAAATTCGTATTTCTGGATCGAAAATTCCACAATTTGGTCAAAATTAAACTACTTGATCGAATAAGTTGAACTTATTTGTTAAAATTTCATTTTTTCTTTAGTTGGAGATTCATCATTTTAGTCAAAAATTCATTTCCTTGTATGAAAGTTGACTATTTTCTTGAAAATTTTGTTGTTGTTAAGAATTAATTTTCCTAACTGAAAATTTAACTATTCCATTTTTTGTGAAATACTGATCTATTTTAGTTGAAAATTCATCTACTTTTTAAAAAATTCATCTTTTGTCAGGTAATTAATCCTCTTGGTTTAAAATTCAACTATTTGTTTGAGAATTTATGTATTTTGTAGAAAATTCGTCTTTTTGGCTTGAAAATTCGACTATTTGGTGAAGAATTCAACTGCTTTGCATGAAGTTCATTTTTTAATTGCAAATTAAATCTTTAAATGAAAATTTAACTATTCAACTTTTGGCTGAAATTGATTTTTTTTAGTCCAAAAATTTTATTAAATTGATTAAAAATTCATCCTTTTCGTAGAAAATGAATCTTCTTGGTTGAAAATTCAACTATTTGGTTAAGAATTTATGTAGTTTGTTGAAAATTCATCCTTTTTGTTAGAAAATTAAGCTTCTTGGTTGAAAATTTAACTATTTGTTAAAATATGTTTGTATTTTATTGAGAATTCGTCTTTTACAGATAAAAATTAGTCTTCTTGGTTGAAAACTCATCTTTATAGTTAGAGATTCATCATGTTAGATAAAATATTCATTTTCCTAGTTAAAAAATTAACTTGATTCACAATTTAATTATTTGGTTGAGAATTTATCTACTTGGTTGGACATTCGTATTTTTTGGTAGAAAATAATTTGTATGTGCTAAAAGTGCAACTGTTTGATTGAAAGTTAATCTGTATTAGTTTAGCAATCAAGTAATTTGGTGAACATTTTTTTTATGGTTAAATTCAAATGTTTTTTATTTTCAATTAAAATCTTTTTTCGTTGAAATATTAGCAATAAATTACATTTTTTGTTGAAAATTCATCTCTTCGGTTGAAAAATCAACAATTTTGTTGAAAACTCGTATTTAAAAAAAAATCAACTGCTTGGTATTTAAAATAAAAATAATTTTTGGTTGAAATATCAACTACCTATTACATTTTTGATTGAGAATTCATGATTTTTGGTTGAAAATTCAACTACTTGGTTAAAAATGTATGTATTCTAATGAAAATTCGTCTTTTTGATTGAAGATTCATTATTTCAGTTAGAAAATCCATCTTTTTGGTTAGGAATTAATCTTTTTGGTTGAAAACTTAACTGCATGGTTGAAAATTAACTTTTGTGTTGAAAATTCATATTCTGGGCTTGAAAATTTAACTGTTTTGTAGAAAATTCGTTTGTTAGGCTTGATAATTATAAATTGAATTATAATTCAACAATTTTGTAGTAAATTCAAATATTTGGTGGAAAATTCAACTGTTCTGTAGAAATTTAGTTTTTTTTTTAAATTCTCAATTAATTTTTTTTTAATGAAATTTTTTGTCTAAAAATTCAATTATTTGTTCCAAATTTCGTAATTTTTGGTATAAAATTAATATTTTTGCTTGAAAATTCGACTCTTTGATTAAAAATGTATGTATTTTGTTTAAAATTCATATATTCGGGTTGAAAGTTTTACTATTTTGTATATAAAATTCGTCTGTTTGGCTTGAAAATTCAACAATTTGGTAGAGAATTAAAGTACTTGGTGGAAAATTCAACTGTTTTTTTTTTTAATTTAAAATGAAAATCTTTCCTTGGTAAACAGTATTTACTAATATTATGACTAATATTTATTTTAGTTATTATTAACACAATTTTACCAAATCCCCCTCCCCCTCCCCTAAAGTTGTCTCAAGTTATTTTTTGATGTCCCCTAAATAAATTCACAAAAAACTTAAGTACGAAAAATTTACTTAAGATATAGTGAAGGGGGGAGGGTGGTCAAAAATTACGGGCCTAACAAAGGGGGGTAATTGGTTGAAAATTTCAGAAAAGAACTTTACGTAATTTATGCACGGCCCCTAATTAGTTAAATTCTATACCAACCAGAGCTCGTTGATCGGTGGAATCCATCTGGCTCTTCTTCTCTGCTCAGCCTGGAGGATTTGCACAACCTCGGAGTGATGATGACTTTTGGCCAACTGTAAAGGAGTTTTGCCATTTTTGTCCCGAGGTTCCAGTTCAATTTTGCTTTTTTCGCAAAGAATTTTAACACAGCTGACATTTCCTGATAGGCAGGCTAAATGAAGAGGGGTTGAGCCAAAATGATCTGGCTTTTCGAGGTCCACCCCACTGTACATTAGGAGTTTGATTAATTCTGGATGGCCCTTGTAAGCTGCCCAGTGCAAGGCAGAATCCCCGTTTATGTCGATCAGGTGACTTGATGCATCACATCCTAAGAGAAATGCTGCAGTTGCATATTTTCCAAACATACAGGCTGTCATCAGTGGTGTCAAGCCTTTGAAATCTGCTGTGTTTACTGCAACTCCTGACTTTTGGGGGCAAAATATAGTATTTACTCTCTTAAAATGAACCAGTGAAATGTCACTGGTTGACCCTGAGAATCAGTAAAATTTCACTGATTAACTAAGTGTAATTCCGTCACTGGTTTTATCAGTGAACCCAGATGAAAATTCCTGTATAGTATCCTCGGAGGATCCTGGACATGTTGCTGGACACGAACCTGTTCACGAATCTGCATAGGTACTCTTGACGGTTCCTGTGCAGGGATTTGGCGAATGAAACAGTACATGATCCTGCAATGGAACATGCACCGACGAAGGAACCTTTGAATGATCGAGTATAGTTCCCTGTACAGGTTCCTTTGCGAAGTAAATTGATGCGCGGGATCCTGTACAGAAACACGTATGGGGTCCTTTACAGAAAGCCGTATAGCGAAAACTCATGTGGCTTATGGCTATAAAGTTGGTTTCCTTTTATTCTTTCGAAGATCGAACTTACTAACGAGAGAGCCAAGCCACTAGCGAACCCTCGCGGATTAGTTTCTATGCAGGTTCATGTATAGGATCCTGAACAAATACCTGTAAATGAACCCGCGGTTCAAATCACTCTGTGAAGGAACCAAATTCCTGCACAGGATCCGTCAAGATTACCTGTACAGATTCGTGTGCAGGTCCGGGTCCAGCAACATGTCCAGGATCCTCCGAGGTTCCTGTACAGGAATTTTCATCTGGGAATTTCATTGGTTACTCAGAACCAGTAGTCATCTGGTCGTACGCGTTGTCGTCCGCCAGCTGGTTAGGCATGACACATATCATTCATCACTTTTGTGCTAACCTTTGCAAATTTATCTTTTAAAAACCGCTCTTTACAGATGACTGGAGGTTCATGTGTTGGCCGCGTGAAGCTCTAGATCACTGGTTGAATCTATCATTTGGCGTCACTGTATATATTCAGGACCGCTCTTTTAGTTGATCTACTTTCTGATTCACCCAGTCCAAGTCGGAAAATGTATAGTTCATGAGTGATAATTCAAAATACTGATTCAACTAGTGGCAATTTCACTGGTTCAGTTTAAGAGAGTATAACAATGGAAAATTAACTTTATTTTTAAAACAACATTTCCAGTTTTCTAATCCAATATTTAAAAAGTATTAAAAATAAACTTCAAAGTCTATTTAAAATGTTATCCCTTAGTCTATGAATAATTAAAAATACTATTTATTTATCGCAGCCTTCACAGTCTATTTATTTTTTATTGAGTCTAACTATTTTCAGTTGAAAGCTCATTCTTTTCGATTGAAAAGTCTACTATTCATTTTTCGGCTAAGAATTCATCTTTTTTGGTTACAAATTTTATTATTTGATTCAAAATTGAATTATTTTGTTGAAAATTCAACAATTGTTTCAAAAAGTCATACTTTTTGGTTGAAAATCCAACTGGTTTGTTAAAAATTCGTCTTCTTTTCTTCAAAATTCAAGAATTTGATTGCATTTTTTTTCTTTCTTCTGCCAAAATCTATCTCTTTCTGTAGAAATTTCACCTTTTTTCGTTAAAATTAATTTGTTTCGGTTAAAAATAAACTTTTTAGATGAAAATTCAAATGTTTTGCAGAAAATTCGTATTTTCAGCTTGAAATTTCAATACTTTGGTAAAATTTTTTTGTTGTTGCTAAAACATCAATGAAAATAAACTTTTCTGTTAAAAATTCAACAGTTTGATAGAAAAGTTGTATTTTTGACTCGAGAATTCCACAATTTAATTGAAAATGTATGTATTTGTTTGAAAATTCGTCTTTTTTGGTCGATAATCAATTTTTTGGTTAAAAATGCAACTGTTTGGATGAAAATTAATCTGTTTCAGTTAAAATAAACTTTTTTTCTGTAAAATAAACTGTTTTTTTTCTTCAGAAAATTCTTATCCATGGCCGAAAAATTCAACAATTTAGTTGAAAATTGAACTGTTTGAAAATTAACGTATAATATTGAAAATTCATCTTTTTTGGTTAGTAATAAATTTTTTTGTTAAAAATGCTACTGTTTGATTGAAAATTAATCTGTGTCGATTGAAAATGAACTTTTATATGTTGAAAATTTAAATATTTGTAGAAAATTCGTATTTTAGGCTCGAAAATTCAACAATTTGTTAAAAAATTTAACTATTTGGTTGAAAATTTATGCATTTTGTTAAAAATTCTTCTTTTTGGTAAAAAAACAATTTTAGTTAAAAATGCAACTTTTTGGTTGAAAAATAATTTGTCTCGGTTAAAATTCAACCGTTTTACAGAAAATTCGTCTAACAATTTGCATTGATTTTGTTTTCTTTCCTGGCTAAAAAATGAACTATTTAGTTAAAAGTATCTTCCTTTGGTAAAAAAAGGTTTTCATTTTAATTGAAAATTCATCTCTTTGGTTGAAAATTTGACTGTTTTAGTGAACTAAAAAATAAACTTTTTGGTTAATTAATAAATTATTAATACATAGTAATCAATTCAATTAATAATTTCGGTTAATTGATGTATTTTGTTGAAAATTCGCCGTTTTTGTTAAAAACAATAAATTTTTTAATTAAAAATGCAACTGTGGAAAAATAATTTGCCTTGGTTAAAAATTAACGTTTTTGTTGAAAATTCGTTCTTTTTTCTAGAATATTGGCTCGAAAATTCAACAATTTGGTAGAAAATTTAACTATTTGGTTAAAAATTCAATTATTTCGAAAATTCAACTATTTTCAATAGAAAATTCGTCCTTTAGGATGAAAAATTCCTATTTTTTATAGAAAAATCATCTTTTTTGGTTGGAAATTCAACTACTTAGCTAAAATTAAACTACTTTGTTGTCATTTTTTTTAAAGATTCATTAATTTAGTTTAAAATTGATCTCTTTGATTACAAATGTAACTCTTCTTTTTAAATTCGTCTTTTTGGGTTAAAAATTCAACTGTTTTGCAGAAAATTCAATTATTTGGTTAAACTTAACTGTTTTTGATTTAATGTAAAAATCTTTTTTGGTTCAAATATCAACTTTTATATTTTTCGTAGAGAATTCATCATTTACGATTGAAAATTCAACTAATTCGTTGAAAGTTAAACTACCTTGTTAAAAAATGATTTTTTTGGTTAAAGAGTCTTCTCTTTAGTTGAAAATGTTACTACTTAGGATGAAAAATAATTAATTTTACTGAAAATTGAACTATTTCATGGAAAAATCATCTATTTTGGTTGAATTAAACTGTTATTGATTGTAAATTAAAATATTTTTTGGTTCAAATGTCAACTATTATATTTTTCGTTGAGAATTCAAAAGTTAAAGTACTTTGTTCAAAATTTGTTTCTTTCTTGAAAATTCAACAGTTTAGTCTCAAATTCATCTCTTTGGTTGAAAATGTAACTTTTTTCGAAAATTCGTTTTTTCGGGTTGAGTATTCAACTATTTTGTTAGAATATTCAATCATTTGCTTTAAATTTTAACTATTTTGTATTTGAATTAATTGATTTAACAGCAAATTCAACACTTCAGTAGAAAATTTAACTATTTGGTTAAAAATTTATGTATTTTGTTGAAAATTCCTATTTTTTGCTAGAAAATCAATTTCTTTGTTAAAAATGCAACTATTTTGTTGAAAATTCACCTGTCTTTTTTTAATTCGTATTTTAGACTCAAAAATTTAACAGTTTAGTTGAAAAATCAACTATTTGATTGAAAATTTATGTATATTGTTGAAAATTCGTCTTTTTCGGTTGATAGTTAATTTTTTGGTCAAAAATGCAACTTTTTGGTTGAAAATTAATCCGTTTTAGTTGAAAACTAACTTTCCTCTTGAACAATCAAATATTTTGTAGAAAATTTGAATTTTCGTCTTGAAAATTCAAGACTGTGGTACAAAATTTAACTGTTTGGTTGAAGATTTAACTATCGTGTTGAAAATTATTATTTTTTTAAATTCAAATTTATTTATTCATCTTAAAAATTTAATTTTGTAACTGGCAATTCAGCTATTTGGTTGGAAATTTGCCTTTTTTGGTTTAATCAAACTGGTTTTGATTACAAATAAAAAATTTTCTTGGTTAAAATGAAATTTGTTAGAAAAGTCACCTTTATGGGTTGAAAAGGAACTTTTTTGTTGAAATAAATTCAACTTTTCTGGTTGAAAATTCAACTGACTTATAAATTTATGTTTTTTTTTAAATTCATCACTGTAGGTTGAAAATTCAACTATTAGGTTAAAAGATCAACTATTTTATTGAAAAATCATTCATTTTGTTTAAAAGTGCAACTATTTGGTTACATTTTTGTTATTATATAAAATTCAACTATTTTGTTGAAAATATGGTGCCTAAATTAATTTTATTTTAAAGAATTTATTCTCCTATTATTCCCCTATTTTCTTGTAAAATTTTCCTATTTTTCCTGTTTTGCGATCATTTTTTGACTGTGAAGTCTGTAAGTAATTAAATAATTTAGAATGAATCAAAATTTAAATTCCTCTTTAAATTCTAACATTCAATTCAACAACAAAAAAAGAAAGAAAAAAGGCCTTCTTTTCTTATTTCCTCTTTTTTTTATTTTGGTGTTTTAAATTTTAATTCAGACATTTAAGAGTGTGATGTCCAAATTTGATTATTAGATTCTTGATTCTTTTGATTTCCAAGAATTTCTTACCCAAATAAAAAACTGTTATCATAGCCGCAATAATTTATATTTGTACCTTCAAAAGAAGTTGAACAATGGCACTGTGACCCTTACGACATGCCCAGTGAATTGGTTTCGGACCTTGCGTTCCTAGACAGGACAAATCAACCGGACCATTTCTCTCAATAATGTATCTCATGACCTAGAAAAAGTTTTAATTTATTATTAAAAAACGATTTTTCCGTCGGTTGTAAATTTATGAGCTCTTTTCAAAAATACGAACTTCGACATTCCCATCCAAGGCTGCCCAATGAGCTGGTGTGTATCCCCATTCATCTCTTGAACTGAGAATACTAGATCCATTTTTGTCAACCAACTCTTCAACTGCTTGCAGTTCTCTTAAAAAAATTATATTTTGATTTTAAAATTATCTTCTAGGCTCCCTGAGATTTTTTAATTAATCATCAGACTGTAATTACTAAATGGGGTACTTTTTAGGGCTGCTACAAGACCTGGAAGACCTAAGTCATGGAATTTAAAAAAAATGACACGAATTTTTTTATGCCTACCGATTTCCAAGCCTAAATAATTATTTAACAGGGAAATCAGGAAATGACAGGAAATTCATTTTTTGACTGAAAATTTTACAAATTTTCAGAAGAAAAATCTATACAATCATTTGAAATATCATGAATTTCATATCAGATGATATAATGGAATATAATATAAGTTTGATTTTAAATTTTGTTTGAATGTGAAGTTCAATTTTTAACATTTTCAATTATGAAATCATTCAATTTTCTATGAGTTCTTCTAAAATCTTGTACTTTAAAATTGTTCCACTTTATGTCTTCATTTTTGGGCGTACATTTTTTATTTAAAAAATTGTAAAATTCAGTTTGAAGACAATTAAAAGCGTTTGAATTTTAAAATGTTTGATTCAAAAATTTAATTAATTTAATTAAATCATTTAATTTAATTTTAATCAACTGTAAATATAAATTAATTAATGTTTTTCATCACTGAAATCTAGCTTGAGTATTGAAAATTGAACAATAGTTGATTTTACAAAACGATTCTGAATCTTTTCAAAATTACCCAGTTTATAGATTTTAAGGTTGAACATTGAACTGTTTCAATTCGAAATCCTTAGTAGTTAATCTTTAAACGTCTTATTGAAACCTTATGAACTGTTTTTAATTTTATAATAATTTAAGATTAATAAATTTATAATTGAACGCTTTTATTTAATTATTATAGTATTCCATTTTTAATCCATTCAACTTGAAAATTTATAATTAAAAAAAAGTGTGTATATTTAGCAATATTTGACTGTTCATTTAAAATGAGCAATTATAAATCAAATATTCAAAACTAAACAATTAGAAACTGTAAACTTAAATTTCAGATTGCAAAATTTAAACTTTGAACTTTACAATTTTATTGTTCTGTTTAAAAAGATTTTCATTTTTAAGCGAAACTATTAAATTTTGATTTATAGATGATAATTGAACAATTATTAATTTGAAGTGACTTAAAATTAAAAGAATTCAACTAAAAAGGATTTATATATAAAGAAACGTTTGAATTTCACAATTCTAATTTTTAAATAAAGGTAGGAAATTTTGCTACTTGATATTTTTCCAAATTGGAAGAGGAACTTTTTTTCACATATTTATTCATTTGAAGACGCGCAAATTTTGTATTTTTTAACATGTTTGTTGAGTTTAAAACAAGGAAATTTTAGTTTTTACTTTTTGTCGAATTGACGCAGGGATATTTTATATTTTTAAGATTTTTATCGAGTTAGAAATGAATAGATTTTGATTTTAAATACTTTATGAACTGGCAGAAGGATCATTTATTATTTTAAACATTTTTATCGATTTTTAGAGGAAGAAATTTTGGTTTTCAATTTTTTCTGAATTAGAAGAGGCCCTTCTTTTGTTTTTATAATTTTTATTGCGTTGGAACGGATACAATGTTTGTTCTTTTTTTCTGAATTGGAAAAGAGATATTTTTTTATAACTTTTTATCGAGTTGGAAGGGAGGAACTTTTTATTTTAATTTTATCTGAATTGGAACAGCAACATTTTTTTATGTTTAAGATTTTTATAAGGCTGAGAGAAAGAAACGTTTGGTTTTCTATTTTTTATGAACTGGAAGACGGACATTTTATATTTTTAAGATTTTTATCGAGCATGAAAGGAACAAATTTCGTTTTTTGATTTTGCATCAACTGGTAGAAGCATAATTTTTTATCTTTAGCATTTTTATTGAATTTTAAAGGTGGACATTTAATTCTGAATTGGGAGAAACCCTTTTTTGTTTTTATCATTTTTATTGAGTTTGAAGGGCTAAGAATTTGGTTAAATTTTCTAGAAAGGAGGAAATTTCGATTTTCACTTTTTTCTGAATTGAAAGGGGGACATTTTTTTGTTTGTAAGGTTTTATCGAGTTGGAAGTGAGAAAATTATGGTCTGAATTTTTTCTGAATTGGAAGAGGAATATTCCTTTATTTTTAAGACTATTATGGAGTTGGAAGGGAGCAAATTTTAGTTTTCAAATTTTTCGAAACTGGAAAAAGCACTTCTTTTATTCTGAATATTTATATTGAGTTGAGAGAGAAGAAATTTTGGTTATCAGTTTTTTTCTGATAGCGTGGATTTATATTTTTTAACCATAAATCTTTGAACTGTTAAATTTGGTAAAAGTTTAAAATTTAAAACTGTGCAGTTAATTGTCATTTTATTTAAAAAATTGTATTTGGCAGAAAATTAACTTTTTTGTTGAAAATTCACTTTTTTGTTGCAAATTTATCTATTTTTAAACATTCATTTTTTTAAATTCAACTACTTGGGTAAAAGTTGAACTTGTTTGTTAAATTTTTGTTGTTGAAGGTTCACGTCTTTGATTGAAAATTTAACTATTTGGTTGATAATTAGTTTTTTTTTGTTCAAAATTGATTTTTTAAATTGATAATGTAACTTTTCCATTTTGGCTTAAAATTCCCTCCTTTTTTGATTAAAAATGCAACTGATTGTCGCAAATTTAATTATTTTGTTGAAAATGCTTTTTTTTGTTTGAAATATCAAATGTTACATTTTTCGTTGAGAATTCTTTTTTTTTTTTAATTTGTCTTTTCGGGTTGAAAATTCAACTG
>JAABKJ010002120.1:0-28718 GCA_011634705.1 Andricus grossulariae
GCTCATTTATTATTTGACAATAAAAAACAAAATCCATGAGTTCCAAACAATGAAATCAATAACAGTGTCATTGTAATCAGAAAAAATTTTGAACAAAATCACTTTGAGCGGCCTCGAGTTCTTTATTTCCAGAAAGATCAGGATTACCCGCCACCAAAAGAAATAGTTTGTAGGTTGAGAGGGAGGAATTATTGAAAAAAGCATCACAAATCTATTTTACAGAATCAAGACCAAGTCGTCCTGCAGGAAATAATAACAATCAACAACTAAATAATGTGAATCGTGGACCTCGAGGTTTATCATATGAGCAAATGGAAATTCTTGTATCTGCCGTAGCACCGATTGAACTCTATGAATTAGATCCCAACACCGGCGCACGGATTAGGAGACACTTATTTTTGAGGCGTCCAACAGGCGGTCTCGTTCATCTCGACTCTTGGTTGACACCACAACCTAATAGACCACCACAACCACAACCACCTGTGCTACCAGATTGGTTGCGGAATATTCCGCAAAGCCCATCACGCAATGACTAGATCTACTGATGAAACAATATAAATATGAAAAATATATGTAATTTTAATATAAAAAAATTGACTTTACTTTTACTCAATGAGATAACTCAACTCTGCGGATACATGATAAAGGATCTGACATTCAGTATCCCGGAGAGGTACCCCGGGACAAGGCACAGTTCCGCTTTATTCATCAAATGTAGCAATGCGATCCAGAACAGATTAGTAGCTAAAGGATATACCGTTGACACAAAGCTAACAGATGAAATAGGATCACTTACATTTCCTCGTTGCAGACTTGGTTAAGATTCTCCTTCACGAAACTAAAACTGAGATCATCTGTAGAAAATGTGACCCTAACAGATCCTATTAGACAAGCCTGGACAAGGAATCTGAGCAATTTGAAGTGAAGTACAAAAAAAGATGAGACCTCCGCTCCTGTAACGAGATTAGATGATTGACTAGTTTAGAGCCACCTTTAGGATGTTATGCGCTGTTGAGACTTATTCACACTCAAGTGTAAGTTCTTCTGCACTTCATTATACTCCTTCCTTTTACGAGTTGTTAGGTCTTCATAATCAAATAAATATATATTACATTATACTATTGTAGCACAAACGGAAACGGAAGCCCTCTCCATCCCTCACATTACTCTTCACCTTATACTTCATACTCAAGTCATATCTTGCTTCTTTACACTCTATCCCTCTTAGTCTTTTCACTCCTTACCGTCTCTAACTTCTGTATTTCTTTCTATTTCCCCACTGATTCCACAATTCTCAAACCGATCCCTCTCCTTCATCCTTTTTTACACCCTCACTCTGCTCCCCTTCACACACATTATGCTCCTCCGGTTTCCATCTTCAGTCTCTTCTCCTCTTTTTATTCATCTCTCCCTTCTATTCCTGTCACCACCATGTCTCCGATGTCCTCGCTCCAACGTCAGTACGTTTCTCCTACCTTCGCCTCTAGATTCCTTGTTGACACCATCAAGCCTGTTGCTTCTAGTCTCTGCTTCTCCTTTCCCAACCAAAATTGTATCTGCCCCTCTCTCTCTCTGTAGCATCCTCCTTCAGTCACATACCTGATACCTTCAATTTGCTGTTGCTTTTTCAAATTTCCACTTTATTTTCCGCCGTCTTCCGTCTTAGCACTCTTCCTCCGTCTATCCTACATGATCTCTACACTCTCAGGATCCTCTGTATTCAGGCTGCTATTGTTCCCGACACATTTGTTTCATCATTTTCATCCGCCTTCACCCCCAGCACTCTAAGATTCCTCCCTCTTCACATTCTCTCTTCTCTCTCTATTTTCTGTTCCGCTTCGTTCAACTTCCTTAGCTGGTCTCTCCAATTTCCCTGTTCCTCGCCCGTTTGACAACCCACGTCACAGTACTTTTTTGCTTCCATCTCCATACCACGATACAAGCTCAGCTTTAGGATTTTCTTTTTCATCTTCCTGAAAATCACTTCAATATCTGCCTTGTCCTGTCCTCTTTCTCACCTCGCCTGCGGACTATTCTTTTCGCACTCCTCTCTCATCTCCTGCCTGAATTCTCTCAATTCCTTCCACATCTCCTCCTTCCAGCTCTCTCCGACGCCTTCTTTCCCTTCGTTGCTCACTATGTCGCTCATAATCGCTTTCTCTTATCAACCCGTCACTTTCATTGATTCAGAACCGCTTTGTCTCAATAAGCCCTAGCTGCTTCTCCTACCAGCTTCTTCCTCCTTACGACTAGAGTCAAGTCCCAGTACTAGCTTGCTACTTTCCTTTCACGTCACCAACCTTTTTTCTCACCCTTCTATCAACTTTTCAACACTTTACTCCAACTTTTCTTATCGGAAAACCTTTACTTTCACTCCGCTAGCTTCAGCACGACTACCCCAGTCTCACACCCAATCAGAAGTCCCACTATAGTGTAAGTTAATACCCTCGGGTCTATGTAGGGAGTCCCGAACTTTTCTTGAAGAAGATAGTGTGAATTACCTCCACCACGTGACAATATCTTAACTCCCAGATCATTGTAGTACAGCAAGGAACGTGTAAGACAAAGCTATGGGACATGATTTATTTAGTGCCAAGCTTTTCACTTGGAGGTTCAAAGGATCGGCAACATCAATCCCACAGCAATCTTTGCAGCAGCCAATCTAGAGTGGAATTCGGAATCGAAGTGTTTCGTTCTTTATGGAGGATCATAATTCTCATCTTAAATGTATTGACCTCCTGATGATCAATTGTATAATATTGAGCGAGGTCGTTAATTTTTCTCTAGCAATCAACGCGAGAATCAACAATCCCCACGATACCATCAACATAGGCCAGTAAGAGAATTGGAGTCAAATTATAAGTTGAGATTTTTCTGAGACCTCAGCTGTGGAGGAAGTTTTCCAGGTTACTTCTTGGTAACTTTTGATTTATTACTAATTGGAAGCTTTACATTTGAGATTTTTCATTCTGTAGGCTCAAAAATTGAACAATACTACAAAAACATTCAGAATTGTTAAGCTTTTACACCAGTGGCCAAAGAAATAATATGCTTTAGAACTTAAATTAAAAAATATAGAAAATGTCTAAACACGATTCATTTAGAATTTTAATTTATTTTAGACTGGTGGCCATCGTGAATTCAACAGTTTTTATTCCGAAGTTTTTCATCAGGAAAAAATTCTTCAGCATGCAAAACTGAAATTTTGATTATCAACAATGTTTTTGTCTATCAGGTTTATTTAACGTCGTATGTGTTCCAAAGGCTTTGGCGATGAAAGATGAGGATGATAAGAAAGATAAAATCTTCTTACATCATGTATTTACAAGTTATTACGATAAAACGAAAAAATTGAATTGTTTGCACACTAAATCTGTTTCACATTACCGTTGTTGAGGCATTACAAAAAGAAGTTTCAATATTATAAATAATGAAAATAGTAGAATAAGCTAATGGTAACTTCAACATTAGAATAGTTGAATGCTAAGATATTACTTTTTGATTATCAAAACTGATGGTTACTAATTTGACTAGTAAATTTTTTACTAGTTCAGATTCAGGTAATGAAAAATATAAAAACTAATTGGCATTTTTCAGCTATTGGCCTAATTTGGTTTACATAAGATAGATAGAAAAATCTCTCATTCACATTTGAATAATAACAGAACGAAGAGATTTTTTTATAAGACGTATATTTTTTGTTTTGATCGTCATGAAGATTTTGGGTGAAAAAATGTCATTCTCTAGCTGGCCTCTTAGACCAACCGCGAAAGAGAAGTACCTCCTGAGAGATAATCGCGATTTTAGGACAGGGAGGAATATTAACATACAGGTACCTGATACAGGTTCTGGTGTTTATTCCTTTAAAGTCAAACCGGAGGGCCTTCAACAAAGCCACCGAACGCGTCCTCGGGTCGCGGGTAGAGGATCCCTGTACCAAGTGTTTTTGCTGGATATAGTGACAATAATTAATAATAATAAGCAGTCGCAAACGATCGTCCAGGGATGGTCCCAAAGGAATAACCCCTAAGTGAAGGTTTAACAACCGCGCCGGAAGCTGAATAGCACCTGGGCGAGGTGTCTTAAACGGCGTCTCTGGGATACCAAGCGACCTCTCAGAGTATGCAGCCTTATCTTACCTACTTCTTGAAAAATGGATATGTACGCGCAGCGCTTCCCCAACCGCTGCTTGATCAAGCTGCAGACGAAGATGAGGAAGCGGCATTAAGACCAACCGCGGGAAGCAGACGCTTTCTGAGACATAATAGCGATTTCAGGACAAGGAGGAACATTGACATACAGGTTCCTTCTGAGTCCCAAGATCTGGCTGGAATGGTGGCCTCCCTTTGTGAGGATATCTCAGAGGAGTACAACCCCTGGAGAATCAATTGTTCAGTTTATGGTGCTGCGAGAGCATTGCTGATTCAAATCGAACGTGAAAATCGACGATGGATCAAAAGACTAAAAGACGCATATATTAACTTGACAAGAAGATTGGATGGGAAAGGCATATTGCGTTTCTTATTTAGAATATGATTGACTACATAACATCTGATAGGCCGTTCACGGAAAGGGTTCGAAAGTTTGCTCCAGAACTAAGGATCTTCAATCATACACTGAACAAGTCAAAGCTGCTGACAATCAAGCAGCACATTGTTGACAACATACGGGTGTTATATGACAGTTTCTCGCTGATCTGACCTCTTCAGTGATCACCCTGTTTCTGTCAAAAATTCACCCAAGCACAACGAGGTAGAATTGAGCCTGTGTGCCGAAAGATTTACGAACAACGTGGCTCGAAAAAAGATGTAGCAGGATGTCGAGAGAACGTGCTAATTGACAGGTGCGTCTGTAAAGATGATGCATCTTATTAGCGCGTCCTGTCAATCGCCTGGATTGACCACCGGAAAGCTTTTGATTCAACATCTCATAGACTTATCATCTGTCTGTTGGAAAACTGGAAAGTGCATCCGCACATAGTGAGATGCATAGATAGATGTCCCTATGGAAAAACAGATTTACTATCTCATCTGGAAATTATCGTGTGACAAAGAATAACGTCACCTTCCAGAGGGGTGTCTTTCAGGGAGATACAATGAGCCCTTTGCTTTTTCACATCGCACTTTTGCCTCTGTCTCTAGCGTGGGTTTGGTTGTTAGGAAATGTTGTTTTTCTTGCTATTTCCTATCAGTAAGGAATGTTGAAACACCCACCAAATAATTTCATATGCTGTTATTGGCAGATGACGTCTTTTGTCAGGAAATGCCAATTTTTCTACTTTAATATTTGGAGGATGTTAAAAAACACTTCGAATGAATTGGATTTTTCCTTGGTAAAACATGCTTTTTGCAGTCATTTTGAAAGGATTTCTCACGCCAATAATATATTAAAGAAAATCTCCCGTGACTATGATCGTTTGGATATGTGTCTTTCCTTGCTTGAATCTCTAAGAAATGTTAATACAAAACTTTAAATAAGTTTAGTTATCTTTTTTCTAGGGTGCAATCCACAAAATTGAAGGCATCAAGTCAAATCTAGCAAAAAGGGTTTGCGAATTTCAATAATAGAGGTATATTTCTATGATAAAACATGTCAAAATGTGAAGTGTGGTAATTGTTGGAGTGAAAACTGACCATTTTTCTGATAATTTTATTTTGAATTATTGATCTTCAGGTTGAAAATCGTAAAAAGAATTATAATCAGACATTCTGACTAAGAGCCATACTTTGGACGTTTTGTGTCGCGTCCTTTATTGATTAAAGATGATTTATGAATATCAATATTCTCCTCGGATACGATTGAAGCCTGATAAGCGTTTTCTTATTTGTTTCCCGACAATTTGTTTACGAACAACAAAAACTAAGTTGTGAAACTGTTTTCTGTCACGCGTGTATCATACAAGAGAAGGAAATTAAACAGAAACTGCGTAATTGAAAACGAATCTTAATTAAGAGTACTCAAGATTTGTTCAACTGCGTGTAATAATTATTATAATCATATGTACTAATTTATTTCTTTACATAACAAAAAAGATTCTTATTTGCCTGAAACTTTGGTTCGGATTCTAATAATTCTGACGCGTTCCGGTTATCATTATGTTCATGAAAAATTGTCTATAGTTTAAATAGCTGTGATTTTAGTACCAATTATTAGTCACGCTTTTCAAATAACGAAATGAACAATTTTACTGAAGCTCTACTCTTTACGATCACCGTTTTTCTGCATTATTCTGTTCGTAAGTGCAATAATATATGATACTATATCTTAATAAGAAATACCACTAGTTTTCCGAATGCGGAAAGTATTTTTATTATACTTATTTATTTATAAAATCGAATAGAACCTTTTTGTAATCAATGATGACGTTCGAGAGGAGAATGGCAAGAAGGAGGTCGAGGAACGCAATGAAGGATAGCTCGAGGCCTCGAATTTCGAGCCAAATCAAGGCGGCCAAAATTCAAGGCCTTGCGTTTTTGTGTTTCTCGACCTCCGCCTTGCCATTCATCATCCCGAACGGCCTCACTTTTTGCAATTATTCAGAATTATCTATGAACGTTTATCACAATACTGTTGAATGAGTCGTAGATTCAGGCGAATTTATAAGTAGTCGCTTTTAAAGACATTTCCAAAAAAATATCGAGTGCTTTGCTATTGAATTCGGAAAAAGTGTTGAATGATTTCGGTATTCGAAACGCAAGGAATCAACGTGGTTTTGTTTCACTTTGCAAGACTCATTAATGGTAGAAAAACTGTCACTAAAAAAAAAGAATTTCAAACAACATTTACCATTTGTTTTTCAGAATCCGGACCAAGTGATCGTCAAGTAAATAGTAATAATAATAATAATAATAATAATCGAAGCCAAATGTTCTACCACCGTGATCATTTATACCAGTATGTTAGAGACATTGGAGAAGCAGGAAGTCGCGGTCCAAGAGGAATAGAATACCTAGAATTTGATCCTCAAAGTCATAAACCGTTAAAACTACACAGTGATGTGATAAATGCAGACGGCTCCACGGTAGATTCTTCCCAGACGGTGGAAGGTCCGGGTGAACGGCCACCACCACAAGCGCAATCACCTGTGCAAACAGCCCAACATCATAGCCCACAAACTGGTTGGCCACTTGGTCTGAAACGACTGCAAAATGTGCCACAAAGCCCACGACGCAATCCTTGAATCTAAAAAATAACAATGAAATTCATGTAGAAATGTATCTAATGTTCCTGAATAAATTCTGAGAATTGAATGAATTTACATTCACGGAATTTTATTACAATTCATTATTTCATATTTTAAATAAATCACTATTGTGATGTGCAAATGAAAAACCGACATAAGATTCTATGTTACCTTATCCGGCAGAATGAATTTGACAATTTTAGTTTTAAATTGTTGAAATTAGAAGTCGTACTAATTGAAGCGTCAACATTATCATGATATGAACCGTAGGAATAAGTATGATTTATGCAAGTAAGGATTTCATTTATTATATGGAGATATTAATGAAATATAATTGAATTATTGCTTACGATTTTTTAAACCTAGAGTACTATTAATTAAGACTCGTTTCAGATTACCCAATCTTTGTTTAACCATATTCTCTTGTCTGGAATACGTTAAGGAAGACAAACAGTTTCACAACTCAGACATGATTGTTAATAAATATATTTCTGAGAGATTTATTGCCTCTAAGAATACAAGATTCTGTGACAAGGGAAGGCCACTATTGCAAAAATCGATGAAATTAGGATAAGTATCAAAATAAAAGAAATGTTATAATATCGTATGTACAATAAGTTGTTGGGTCACATTGGTCAAGTTTGGGCAGTGTACTATTCAAATAGAAAGAAAGCTCTGATTTTTAAACATGTGATTATAAGGTTGTATATCAAGCAAAGCATTCTAGGGTTTATATTTTACAATAAGTAGTGAAGATTGTTCTCGGTTAGCATACCAATGCTACGCAAGCAATGATTTCTAACAGGCGAGTAGATTGCACATTTTGCGAAGATGTGTAAAAGATCTTCATTTTCTCATAGATTACATAACTGGAAAATCTGTTGTGAATCGATTACAGCTGTTTCAGCTTTCGAGTTCAACTTAAGGATTAACCAGAAGGAATTTCTTAATTGAGCCTAAATGCCCTTAAAAAGGAAAAGAACTTTGAGTAGCAGATATTGTTGGGTGGCGCATCGTTGTGTACAATTTTACTGTATATGACTCAAGACATGGTATCTATCAGGTATAGTATGGACTTGAGTTATAAGATTGGGACCATTGAGATCTATGAGATGATAGCCAATTGTACATATTACCTTTCGCAAGATTTCCCGCTTGCTCTTTGATAATGGCTGGTTGGGATTCCTAGACCTTGCACTTCGCATTGCCCTGCATGCTGCTGACTTCCCCCATTTTCCTTTATTTGAATGGTCGCACCCTATTCCCATATGATTTGGCATTCTGTAATACAGACTCCAATGCAGATAGATCCTTGGACTCGAATTTTTTGCCATCCACTTTTATTGTATTATAGCTAGAGGAAGCTTTCAGCTCACAACTTCTAGCCTCTTTAAGGTGTGGAAGCAGAGTCTTCCTTTCAGTTTCGACTTTTTTAGTATAGTCCTTCTGCAGTGCTGATCCCAGAACCGCGTAATTTTTTCAGCTGCGATAAGATCATTTTCTTATCCCTAAAGGAACGTATCTGAGTTAGGAGGGGACATGGTTTGTCTCTAATCGAACTCAGTTTTTCCTGCTCGACTTTAAATTTGAGATTTCCCAGCGTAAGGTGGTCGATTTGGTTGTGTAGAGCTAAAAGTTAAGACTTAAGATTCCCCATTTTTTGCATTCGAAGTTAAAATTTATCCTTAGAGATTTCGAGAGCCACTGTATCGAGTAACTGAGGTGACACAGAGAAGGCAACACTAACACATTGTACACCTGACACAATGACCTTGAGAAAATTGGCAGTTTGAACAACAACTTTTTGCTCAAAATTAATTACGATAATGGTTGTCACACTTACGAACCACTAGAAACGAGAACATTAGTGACAATTAGTTACTTCAGAAGCAGTTTAAAGATCACACTGCACGACCTCAGCCGTAAACAACAAAAATGTTGATGAGCGACCAAACACGCGACCAACAGCCATACTTACTTAGCAGTGCCCCCGAACAGTTTTATATAAAAATATAAAAGTTATATTTTCTAAGACGTTTCTTTCTTATTGGGCAAAATCTTCTGCAATTGAAAATTGTTTATTAATGTTTCATTGTGATCGGTTATACTTTACCCAAGGATTTCCTTCCCTCCAACCTCACATATTTCCTACTGAAAACGGTCAAAACACTTGTGGATAGATACATTTGCAATGAGGTTTTATCCAGTAGACCACTTTACAGGAAGCAAAACGTGTATAGAACTTTAACTTAATCGAAATGACCCTAAGTGGAGGTGTAAGCCTAATCGAAGGACAACTGGAGCAGAAAGACTCCACGATTTGAACCTTTATGGATACCAAAGTAGCCTTCAACTACACCGCTATAGACAAACAGTCGTAGAATGGACCTGCCACATTTTGGGGAACAGGAACCTTACAACGACTAAGGATAATACCACTTTATTTGGAACTTTCGACTCGGGATATCTGCGAAAAGCCGTTTTATCACCCCTTCTGTATCGCTGAGTAGAGTATGAACTGCTTTTTCTACCTACGATTTAGTGTTTACTACACCATAGGCTACGCGGACGATGTACTGGTCATCGCCCGAGGCCGAAATCTGGATGCGCTCTTCGGGGTGATACAGAAAGTACTAGCAATAGTGGATTCGTGATGCAAGGAGTATGGACTCTCGGTCAATCTGAGTATGGTGGACGCAGCTATATTCACCAGAAGGTACAAGTGAGGAAGAATGTGTACACTGAAATTGAAAAGACAACAAATGGGAATGAAATAACGAGCTAAATATCTAGAAATCATCTTAGATATGAAGCTGTTATGGAACCAGCACCTGAAAAATGGGTGCAAAGACTCGTAGCGACTCCATGGCACTGTAAGCGAGCCATAGGAAAAAGCTTGGGCTTGAAACTGGAGACTGGTTCTAAAGAGGCATCACTAAAGCCTTCAATTCGACACCCACGGTGGTATTGACATTAACAGGGTTAGAAATTGCTGCATAGAAAGAGATAGAACTTTTCTATCTCTTTCAAGTAGGCGATTTGCATCCTCAAAACATTATCTTTTTTTATCCCTTCACTCTACCCTTGTGACTATACCTGAGATCTAAGTGTGGGTCAAGAAGCAAATCCGTTATAAACAAATGAGAAATAAGAGAAAGTCAAGATTCATGAAAACCTATCGCCAAATGTAATTAATCATACTAGAATAACTTTTGTTTAATTTATCCAAATCAGTTTTCAAATCAATAGGTCTAGCAAGAACATTCTTTTAATAGCGTCCCAAACGAACATCACTTTTGTGTTCCTCTATCCTAGTATTAAAAAGTCTGTCCCACGTAAGTCATCTTACAGATCTTGTCAGGGATCTTGTAAACAACACCACCTTCTTCAAATTGACCTGAAAGATCTTTACAAAAAGTTATTATTGAATCCATGTTACTTTCTTTTTTTTCTATTTGTTTAATTCTAATTGTGATATGTTGTTCAAGTAACTTTTGTGGGTAATAATTAAGAAAAAGGGAGGACTTTCGTTCCCGGCATGAAAGTGTTAGGTAGCGGTAATTGAGTGGTGCTAATTGTAGTGAATTTGTAGTGGAATTTGAGATGAGTTGGTGGTAGGAGTGTGTTAGAGGGATTCATGAGTGGAAGTCTGTGTGTTAAAAAGTATTGAAGTGAAGATATGTGTGATGTTTTGAGAATTTGAGACTATTTGGGGTAGACTGAGAGGTGAGGTTGCTTAGCGTGAAGAGCAGGGTGGGAAGACAGGTATAGCCGAGTAGCGGCAACAGTAGGCATGGTGGGAGAAAAGCACGGAAGAGGTACGATTAGCAGGGTGAGGTAGCGCCGTGGAGACAGAAACTACGCAAGTTACGTAAGGCGATACGGACAGAAGTTGCCTTGAATCGTCTTGATGGGTTCAGACGAGGAAGTATTTTACACGCCGAAAAGTGATACAAAAAAGAGGGGTCCATATAGAAAAACAATAGAGAGGGAGAGATTGAGGGCGGATGGTTTTGGCTCAATCCAAATATTCATAAATAGGAAGAGAGATAGGGCGGAAAGAGGAAGTATTGAAGACAAGATAGAAGTAGGATCTACGCTAAAAAACCCGAAAATGATCAGAACACCACCGGGAAGAGATCAGAATAGAGAGGAAGAGGAGACAAGGGGAAAGACAAAGACAAAGTTGAACACAGAGCGCCAATAGAAGTTGAAAAGTTAAAGCTAGAAGAATCGGGGGAAATGATGATAGAGGTAATACAGTTGAACGAAAAAAGGCAGGAAGAAAGAGGAGAGGAAATAAAAGAAGAGATTAGGAAAGAAATGGCCGAGCTCAAAAAAGCGATGCGAAAATGGAAAGAAATTAGGGACAATTTGGAATAAGGGGTGCAAACTTTAGAACAAAGATTAGAAAACCAGGATGAGTATAATAAAAAGGTATCACAGTTCGGAAATAGGATAATGAGGATTGAAAAATCGAACCGGGAGTTGGGTGAAGGGAAGAGTGGGAATATTGAGAAGGAAAGGCTAAGGGAAATAGAAAGAAGATTAGTGAAGAAGGAATGAAATGTAAGAAAGAAAAACATAGTGCTAAAGGGTATAAGGTTACAGCGGAATTAATTGAGGAAAGGAGTAGAGGATGTGCTAAAAAGGATGGATTCTAAAGAAGAGATAGAGGAAATGCGAAGTGTAGGAAAGGAAACGCGAAGAGGAGAAAGAACGGTACTTGTGAAACTGAAAAAATGGGAACATAAAAGGGAAGTGATGAAAAAGAAGAGGTTGTTATATGGAATCACGAAGAGAATAGAGGGGAATTTGACATGTGTAGAAAGGAATATGCAGTATAAGTTGAGTCAAACAGCGAAAGAGGAAAGACGTAAGGGAAAAAGAACGTGGGTGAGGTATGGCAGAATACAGATAGAAGGTGTATGGTGGAATTGGAACGAAGAAAGAGAAGAGTTAGTAGCGCCAGGAAACTAAGAGAGAAAAGAACTGGAGATAGAAAACTAAGAAATAGCAAGGAACAAAAAGAGACGAAAAAAGACAGAAGGGAACAATGGAGGATACGTTACTGGAATATAGCAGGATTGGAGAGAAAGGATAGGGAAATTATGAGAAATTGGGCACAATGGGATGTAGTAGTAATGATGGAGACGTAGCTAGATCAAAAGGGATGGGAAAGAGTAAGGGGAAGGTTGCCAATGGGTTACAAATGGCAAGTCTAAAATGCAAAGAGAAAAAATAAACAAGGAAGAGCAATGTGAGGAATAGTCATGGGAGTAAAAAACGGATGTATAACAGGGAAGTATAGGAAAGAGAGAAAATAGCGAAAAGAAGGAATAATAGTATAATAGGTGAATATGGGAGGAGAGAAGTGCAAGATAGTGGGGGTTTATTTGAACGAGGATATGCAGGAGACATCAGAGGAGATGAAAAAAATGATGGAAGAACATAAAGAGAAGATTAGGCTTGTAATGGGAGAAGATTTCAATGCGAGAACAGGAGATGAAGGACGAAGGAAATGGGGGAAGGGCAGCAAGAAAGAAAATCCGAAGACAAGATACTGAATCGCGCTGGAAAGAAATTGTTAAAGAGCTTGGAGGAGTTGGAATGGTTTATTCTAAACAAAAATATAGAGGGAGATGAGGAAGGGGAATATACACGCTCAGAAGGAGGACGGGGAACGGTAATTGATTAGGTTATAGTGGACGATGAGGTAAGAGAGAAGTTTAAGAAACTAGAGGTAGGGGATTATATAGATTCGGATCACTTTCTCGTAATAGTAACATTAGAGGGCGAAAAAGTAATAACAATATGGATAAAAAGAAAGCGAGGTTAAAAAAATGGGAAGGGGGGTCACTCGATGAAAGGAAAAGAACGGTTCAAAGGAAAGGTTAGAAATATCAAAATCGGAGAGGGAAATGTGGACGAGGAGATGGAAATAGCGATAGGAGAAATCAAAAGAGGATTAGAAAGTACAAGCAAAATAGAAGTTGTTAAAGGAGGGGATATAAATGGATGGGATGAGGATTGTAAAGAGAAAGAGGAGGAGGTCAGAAAAGAATAAGGAAAATGGAGAGAAGAGAAAAGTAGTGGAAAAGAATATAAGAGAAAAAAGAAATAGTATACTAAGTTGTGTGATCGAAAGAAAGAGGAGAATAAAAGGTTTGAGAAAGAGGCGGAGAAGGTTAGGACTGAAAAAGAGGTTTAGGAAGTAGTAAATAGAGAGAGAAAAGAAAAGAAAAAGTCTGAACCAGGATATTGAAATAGTAGAATGAAAATTTTTTTCATGGATTTGCTAGGAGGGGTAGAGAGAAGAGTTAGAAAAGGAAAAAAATATCGTAGAGAAAGAGATGAGAAAAAGGACATAACAAGGGAAGAAATAGTCAAAGTGTTAGGAATAATGAAAGCTGCAAAGGCACCTGGTATACATGAGATTCCAAATGATGTCTGGAAATATGGGTGGACAAAACTAAAGGAATGGGCATGGATAATGTGTAATAGAGTATGGAGAGAAGAGGGTTGGCTAGAGTTATGGAAGGAAGGAGTAATGGTAACTTTTTTGAAAGAAGGCAAAGGGGAGAATGTTAAAGATTATAGGGGTGTAACGCTGATGCCAACATTGTATGTATATGTAATGGTGTTTTCGGAGAGATTAAAGAAAGAGGTTGAGGAAAAAAAGATAGTACCACCGAATCAGACAGGGTTTAGAAATAATATATATGATTATATCAGTGGTGTATATAAGTCTAAAGCAAACAAATGAAAATATTATAAACTGTTATTTCTCTATACACAAAATCTTAAGATACTGTAATAATGATATTAATAACAATTTTTTCTTATTAAAAACACCGGAACTTTTGTGGAAAATTTTTAGAAATTCTAAAACTATGCAAGTATACAAGTATACAAGTCTGGACAACCATATTTTTCGAGCCTTTTCTTAGATTTTTAACTCCCTTAATATCAAAAAAGAAAATTGTTATCTACAGGAAGAAATTCGAGAAAAAAATTGAAATTATTCTTGATCTTCATTCATAAAGATAGGAAAACATGTCCACGCCACGAGTGAACGTTTTTCATGATTACTCAGGAATCACGTAATATTTATTCGTGCCATTGGCCCTGATTTGATGAGTATGATTTGCACTTGCTTTTATGAATTCGAAACAATTTTTTTTTTTCAATCCAAATATTAACGCCACAATTATAAGCGCCCCAAATATGACCCAAAAATAATAAAACTACATTTTTACGTATTATTATTAACTTTCAGCGATTTCTGCCATCTTTTTCAATACAAATGATTACTAATCGAAAATTTTAGATATTTTTTATAACTTTTTAAACAATTTGTAATTGTTCAAACGAATGTATCTTATTCAAACAATTATTTTTTCACAAACAATGTAAAAAATATTCGTATTTTCTTAATAAAATGTAACAGTCATTGTCTGGACTAGTAATTTGAAAAAATATATTACGTGATTATTCAAACAATTGATTATTGTGTATTTTAAAAATATTCGAAAATTTTGCCAGAGATGTCCAATTCTTTTCTGAAATTGGTATCCTATGCTCATTTTTGTTGAATAATTATATAATTTTGATACATTTCTTCTAATGTTCAACAAATTTCTATTTGTTCAAAAAATTTTTATTTGCTCAAGCAGTTTTCTTTCCAAAACTTTCAAAAAATAACGTGAAATGGAACACATTTTTTCCAACTATTTTTTTTCTAAGATATGTTAAAAATCGTATTTTATGTATTAAGCATAATACTGAATGATGCTGAGGAGTAGCGAATTCTGCTAAAACCTTTATGTCATTGTTTAAACAATTAATTATTGTTTCCTGATTAAAATCATAATCATGAAATCATAATGAAATTTGAATCATAAAAGTATATTTATTATTGCATACTTCATATTTTCACTATCTTTATCATGATTATCTTATTAAGAAGTACATTAACTAATAAGAATTTTGATTCAAGTTTCAACAATTTCTTTGAACAATATTTTTGAGGACAAAGTGCTTATTTCAGGTAATTTATAATAAGCGAAATAATAAAAACATTAGTTAAGCCAACTTTTTTGAGCAAATGAAAATTGTTTAAAGAAATAAAAATTTCTTAAACATTATAAGGAATGTATCAAAATTATGTGATTATTCAACAAAAAGTAGCTTATGATACCAATTTGAGAAAAAAGTGGACATTTCTGGCTCAATTTTTAGAAATTTTGAAAATAAACAATAGTTAAGGTAATTTTCAACCAAGCATTTAAATTTTCTACCATTTTCAAACCAAAAAAAAGAAATTTTCAGCAAAAGAGTTATATTTCCAACAAAAAAATTCATTCTTCAACCGGAAAAGACAATTTTTCAACAAAATAGCTAAACCCGCTACAGAAATTGTTTGAACAAAATACGTGAATTTCCAACCAAAATGAATGAATTTTCAACAAAAAATATAATTGTTGATACTATTTCAACAGAAAAAGATTTTTAATTAAAATCAAACACAGTTGAATTAAACCAAAAAAGCTGAATTTTCAACCGAAAAAAAAATTTTCACTAAATTGTTGAATTTTCAAGCCAAAAAGTTGAATTTTCAACAAAACGGTTATATTTTCGAACCAAAATATGAGCTTTCGCAAACAAAACAAATAAATTTGTTTCACCAAAAGATATAAAAACACAGCTGACTTCAACCAAAAAATCCTCAACCAGGTCATAATGATTTTCTACAAAATAGTCGAATTTACAATAAAAAAAAAAGAGATTTTTATTACCAAAAGAGACTTTTTGAGACGAAGAAGCTGAATTTTCCACCAAGAAAGAAAATTTTTTTACATCTAATAGTTGAAAATTTTACGAAAATAGTTTAATTTTTAAAGAAATGATAATTGATGATAAAATGATCTTTAAAATTTCTATAATTTCAATTTAGAATCACAGTTTTGAATGCACAATTCAAAAATTGTATAATTTTTGAAGGAGTAAAACTAGAGACTTTTGCTTCAAAAGCTTAAATTCGGAAATATTGTATTGGAAATTTCTCAATTTTGGGAGGTTAGCAATTTATATTTTCAAAATATTTATCAATATTGAATACTAAATCTTTCAAAACTGCAAATTTTCATATTAAACGTCTGGATAATCAGTCATATTCTTGATAATTTTAAATTTAAATATTCTAAATTGTTTGGTTTTTTATTTTAAATGTACAAAATTGTCTGGATTGTTAAATTATTTATAATTATTAAATTATAAATTGAATGAATTGAGAGTTTCACAAATTTTTGCTTCAGACGATTTGTTATTAAACAAATTTGAATTAAATGGTCATGATATTGAAGATTTCAAACTCTATTTTTAAAAAAAAAGCAATCACGAAATAAAAGTCTTGAAATTTTTCGACTTTTAGTGAAAAATTATAAGAAAATTCATTCAAAATCAAAGAATATTTCTTTGAACAACTCAAGGGATGAATGTGTAATAATTTTTAATCAAGCCTTTAAAATTTATAAAATAGAAATCGAAAAAACGGTATAAAAAAAATGTTCATGTCATGGACGGCGCACAGTGACAAATATGGGAAAAAATTCTAGCGACGCGACAATTTTATTTAAATAATAAAAAAATAAAAATGATTCTTTTCTGAAAATGTTATATTTAATATTTGCAGTGAGAGAATTGTTATAACTGCCCACATTTTTTGAAAATTAATCAAGAAACGGATTGCCTCAGCATCGGTGGAAATGGTTCGAAAATAACACGGGACTGCAAAATATTTTCAGGAGTCGAACCAAATGGAATATACGTTTTCCGGTTCGCTGATCACGAACCCGTGAACCCCATGACCCCTACACGTCAGGATCAAGGTCATTCGAAGGTCAAATTCGTTAATCCGAGAGATATAATCTTTTTGACCTCAGAATCTGAAAGAGCGGAAAATTCCACGTTCGGATATATTTTTACCCATGGGATCGACTGAGCTCTTGAGGTCACATGAAGGTCAAAAGCATTCTTCAGATTTTCTGAACCTAGTAGCTTGGCATGGTTTGCTAATATCAAGATAATAATTCTAACAAAATACGTTTTTAGATGCGCTGATCACGAATACGTGACCCCTATGACCCCTACATGTCAGGATCAAGGTCATTTGAAGGTCAACTTTGTTAATTCGAGAGATATCATCTTTTTGACCTCATATTCTGGAAGAGCAGTTAATTTTACGTTCAAAAATATTTTTATCCACGGGTCCCAGTGACCTCTAGAGGTCATATGAATGTCAAAACCATTCTTTAGAACTTCTAAACCTAGTAGCTTGTCATGGTTTGCTGATATCGAGGTTATGACGCTTACGAAATACGTTTTCGGGTGCGCTGATCACGAATCCGTGACCCCTATGACCCCTACACGTTAGGATCAAGGTCACTTGAAGGTCAACTTCTTCAATTTGAGAGATATCATCTTTTTGACCTCAGACCTATAAATGACCTTGAACTTGACGTTTAAAGGTCATAGGGGCCACGGATTCGTGATCAGCGCACCCAAAAACGTATATTGTAAGGATCCTCACTTCGATATTAGCAAACCATGACAAGCTATTAAGTTCAGAAAATCTAAAGAATGCTTTTGACCTAAATGTTACCTCTGGAGGTCACTCGATCCTGTGGGTAAAAATAAATCCGAACGTCAAATTTTCCGCTCTCTCAGAATCTGAGGTCAAAGAGGTGATATCACGAATTAACGAAGTAGACCTTCAAATGACCTTGATCCTGACGTGTAGGGGTTATAGGGGTTCAGATTCGTGATCAGCGCACCCGAAAACGTATTTTGTAAGGACCATTACTTCGATATTAGCAAACAATGACAAGCTACTAGGTTCTGAAAATCTAAAGAATGCTTTTGACCTTCATTTGACCTCTAGAGGTTACTCGATACCAAGGTTAAAAATATATCCAAACGTAAAATTTTCCGCTCTTTCAGAATCTAAGGTCAAAAAGATGATATCGCTCGAATTAACGATGTTGATCTTCAAATGACCTTGATCCTGACGTGTAGGGGTCATAGGGGTTCGGATTCTAGATCAGCGCACCTGAAAACGTATATTCCACTTAGTTCCACTTCCGAAAATATTTTGTAGTCCTCCGTTATCTTCTAACAATTTCCACTGATGTTGAGACAAGTCATTTCATGATTGATTTAAACAAAAAATGAGTAGTTATGACAATTCTCTAATTGGAAATATTAAATATAACAATTTTCGAGAAGAATAAAGTTGAGGCAAATTTTCAGTAGGTTTTTCATATGTTTGATATTAATCTTTATAAAGTTTTATTTGAATATTTAAATAGATATATATGATAGATTGCATTTATATTTTTAAAAACGGAAAAACAAGTTTTTTCTAATTTCCCTTCTTAAAGGTTTGCATGAAAGTGGACGAGAAAGAGTTTCTCCTGCACAAACAGGAAAAATATTGGATAAAGCCAGAGAATACTCGACAGAATTCGTTGGCGATAAAATTGACGCGCGAGGAAAGTTCCAAACACTTGCAAATCGTTCATACATTGTCACTTGTCTATACTTGTTGAGACCACTAGATGTATAATGCGACTGAATCAGAGGAATTGTCCTCGGAATTGAAAATGTATGAAATCACAAATTCAAGAATGTCGTGTCTTTTTCTTATTCAGAGATCAATCGCGCTTTCTATTCAGCGGAAAATATATATCTGAAAAATATCGAAAACAAATGTCAAAGGAATAGGAGAAATAGAAAATCATTTCAACATCAATCATTGCTTCTATCTGCCTTCAAATAATTTCAGGCTAGTTGTTTACTAAATTTATTAGGTATATATAAAAAAAAATACATATATATGTGTATATGTATATATAGTAGAATATATAGGTCAATTCTGATGCCAGAACGGAAAAAATGCATGATTCGAAGACAATCGATTGACCTATAATATTAATACACTTTATTGGAGAGTAAGAAAGTTATGGTCATTTATAATATTTGGAACATCGGTTTCAATTCATAATTGCTTACTCTTAATTAAATTGCATTAATATTACAGGTCAAATAAATCAAAAAGTTTAGAAACGATCTGATGTTATCTTTTTAAAATGTAATTTTTTTATCAGTTAGTTTTTTAAGGAATGTAAGTATTGTTTTTTTAGCTTTTTTGGAATTTTATATGAACGACTATCATCAATTACGCGCTTGTAATTTGTGACTATTAATTGAAAAATAATTTCCAATACATATTAATAATTTTGAATAATTACTCATTGTATAGCGCCTTGAACACCTAAATCTCGAGCCTAAACTAGGCTTGAGTACTTTACATCCCACGAGAAAGAATCTCAAGAATCGTAAAAAAATTTGTTCTACAGGATTTCATAAAGTCTGAGGAAAAATTTATGTTTAAAAATATCTAATAAATTTCAAGAATCTTTCTATGTTTTAAGTGCTTTGCGTCCCGTTAGGAAATGTATTTGTAGTTTTTTGAATAAAAGACAAACTAAAGTTTTCATTTTGATCAATTTAAGAATATATATTTACAAAAAATACAAACATACAAACTAATAAAAAAAAATTTCTAAATAGAATCACAAATCAGACAAATTAAATTTTGTATTCAAAATTGTAATTTGTCTAGCTGGAGAAGGAGAGGGAGAAATTCTATTTAAAAAAGTAGAATCCCACGAAAAAAGACGAATTTTTAACAAAAAATTCCAAATCAATGTTGTATTATGTTAATGAAAAAAATTTCATTATGAAAAACCGTTTTTTCAAATATTATGCATTACCCTCACTTCCTTACTCCTGAATGAAATGCATTAATATTATAGGTCGATCGATTCATTTCGAACTAGGGAATCTTGTATACTCTTGTATTAATTTTGAATTGTGTTAGTGAAAAAAGTTTTACTACAAAAAACCGTATTTTCAAAAGTTATGCCTTGCCATAGCTTCCTTACTTTTTGATAAAATATATGAATATTATAGGTCAATCGATATATCTCGAACCGAGGATTCTTTAACGTTGTTGTATCAACTTTGAATTATATTAATAAAAAAAGTTTAACTATAAAAAACCAATATTCAAAATACATAAATTACCATAACTTCCCTACTCTTTGATAAAATGTATTGATGTTATAGGTCAATCGATTTGCCTCAAACCAATGAATCTTTTATATTCTTGCGTCAGCTTTGAATTCTGTTAGTGAAAAAATTTTGAATGTTAAAAACCGATTTTTAAAATATTATCAAAAGTAAAAAAAATGCAATGAATATTTTTAGAGATCCTTTAGCCGGTTTCAAGATATTAGTAGTGAAAATGAGCCCTCCAAATTTCATCAATTTATCTGCAACCGTTTTCAAGTTATCGTGTTCACAAAACATCTATGGCCATGCATAATATTTTAAAAATCGTTTTTTATAGTAAAACTTCTTTCATTAACATAATTCCAAATTTATGCAGAAATATAAAAGATTTCTTGGCTCGGGACGAATCAATTGACCTCCAAACTAGGAAATTTTATGAGAGAGTATTGTACTTATCGTCATTTAAATTATATTTAAAATCAATTTTTATAGTAAAACTTTCTTTATCTCATAATTTCAAGTTGATGCGAGAATAGAAAAGATATGTTGATGCGAGACGAATCGATTGACCTAAGATAATATTACATTCTATTGAGGATTAAGGAAGCTATGAAAATGCATAACAATAGAAAAAAAAAGTTTTTTATTTTAAAACTTTTTTCACTAACATAATTCAATATCGATTTTAGAATAGAGAAGATTCCCTTATTCGAGGCAAATCGATTTACCTATAATATTGATACATTTCATTCAGGGCTAAGGATGCTATAGCAAAGCATAACATTTGGAAAAACGGCCTTTTATAGTAAAACTGTTTTCATTGACATAATTTAAAGTTGATGCCAGAACGGAAAATAGTTCTCGATTCGAGGCAAATTGATTGACCTATAATATTAATACATTTTATTGAGGAGCAAGGAAGCTATGGCAATGCATAAAAATTAAAAAAAAAGGTTTCTTGTAGTAAAACCACTTATACTAACATAGTTCAGTATTGATGTCAGAATGGAAATGATTTCTCTCTTCGAGGCAAATCGATTGACCTATAACATTGATACATTTTATTGAAGAGTGAGGAAGTCATGGCAATGCATAACATTTGGAAGAACGGGTTTTTATAGTAAAATTGTTTTCATCAACATAATTCGAAATTGATGCCAGAACGGAAAATATTTCTTCATTCGAGGCAAATCGTTTGACCTATAATATTAATACTTTTTATTGAGGAGTGAGAAATTTATGCTTGTCTATAATATTTGAAAGATCTGTTTCAAACAGAAAAACTTTTTTCATCGACATAATTCAAAGTCGATGCATGAATAGAAAAGACTTTTCGATCATAAATTTTCAAATAAAATAACTGTTACAATTTTTGTAAATAAATCATAAATCTGGAAAAGGGATAGGATGCGACAGAAATTCACCGTTCCCTTTTCCAGCTCGAACAATTACCATTTGAAATACAAAATTAGATTTGTCTGATTTGTCATTGTATTTTGAAAGTTGTTCGTATTATTTTGTAATTTTGTATTGTTTGTAAATTTTTATTTTTAAATAATAACTTTTTATTTATATTTTATGTTTCCCTCCTGAAAAAGTTTTTTTTTAGATAAAAATTTATTACACACAGCGTAGTATTAAGATTATTTACATGTGCGCCGATCGTTGAAAAAAAGAGTAAAAAATTGCGATAATTTTCAAAGTAGTTCAACGGTCAACGTATTATTTAAATTTTCATACAAAAAATACGAAGATTCTACGAAATACTTGAATCCTCAACAAACAATTTTTTTTTGAAAGAGATCAATTTTCGAATTTTATAGAACGATTTTTTGTAGGAATTTTCACAAAGATTTTACAAGGACTTCACAAAGATTTTACAAGGATTTTTACAAAAATTTATATGATTTCCCAAATATTTCAAAGATTTTCCAAAGATTTCAAAGATTACACATAGATTAAAAAAAAAAATTAATAACTTTTTGAAGATTTCAAAAAGATAAATAATATTTCGCGAAGATTTCGGATAGACCTAAAAGGTTTCACAAAGACTTTAATTATTTCACGAAGATTTCAGAATGATTTCAAGGAGTGCGCAATGATTTAAATGATTTCCCAAAGATTTCAATAACTTCACAAATACTAATAAATATTTTTAATATATTGTAAATCTTTCTAAATATTTCTCAAATATTTTGGAAAAATTTCCGGTAGATTTCAGAGATTGCACAACGATTTCAATGATTAACCAATTATTTTAAAGATTTTTGATAGATTTAGAAGAATTCAATGATTTCCCAAAGATTTTCATGATTTCACAAATATTACCCAATATGTCAAAAACATATGATATATTTGAAAATTTTTCACAAAGATTTCAAAGATTTCTCAAGGATTTCAAAAAGATTTAAATAATTTCACAAATATGACGAAATATTTCAAAGACTTCCCAATTTTTCCCAATGATTTGACAAGGGTTGCGATGAGTTCTCAAGGATTTGACAAAAGATTGAAAATATTTTTCAAAGATATTGGATGGGTTTAGAAGATTTCACAAATACTATTATTATTTCACAAAGATTTCATATAGATTTTAAAAACTGAACATAGAAACCTGTACAACAACTGTTTTTATTCTTCAAATATTCAGTTGATCGACAAACCTCGATATTTGACGAACGCCTTTATGGCGAAAATCTCGATTCAAATAAAATTTTCCCTAAACCCAGTTTCCAAGATGTCAGTCAAAGTAGTACTCGCTTTCCTACTAATTGAGTATGAATATATATACTTGAATTATCCATAATTTCCTACCCATAAATGACCTATGAATCTTTCTTAATAGGACATATATGAAAAACAGAAAGTAACTTCAAAGTAACTCAAATTAAAGTTCCAGGTCACTGCAAAAATCGTAAATAAGTTACGTTACAAGTCACTTTCTATAATATCGAATTAATTACCCTAAAAGTTACAAATGACTATGGCTCGGTGAAAAATTTTATGTTGTAAGAGCAACAAATCTGGAGAAAATCACTGTTTACAATGCCTAGATTTGGATGATCAACTTTTGGCTGTTCCTGAAGTCGCAAGGACGTCCGGAAAAATTGAAAAAATCCAGTGGATTACTTGTCTATTTGTGAATGGAGCCCAACTTTGAAAATGATAAAATATTAAAAATTGTGGTAACCAGAATTGATAACACAAGGAAAAATTATCTCCGGCTTGAGTAGAGATATCGAGACGAATCAAGGCTTAACAGAAAGAGCTGTCTGTTAGAAAGCTTGAAGGTGCATCCAAACATAGTGAGATGCATGGAGAGATTGATGCCTCTTTGGAAAACTGGATTTACTCTCTCATCTGGAAATTAACGTGTGGCAACAAACAACGTCACCTTTCCGAGAGAGGCGTCCTTCAGGGCGATACCATGAGCCCTTTGCTTTTTTGCATCACACTTCTGCCTCTATCTCTCGGGCTAAAAAATTCTTCTGGATACCTCTGTAGCGACTCTTACTATCGCGAGCATAGGTTCACTCATGTATTTCATATGGATGAACTGAAGATCTATGGTTTAAAGACATTTTAATACTGCAGGGATCTAGACATACCTGGGCCTGCCTCAAAGGTAAGATCATGCATATGCATAAAAGTTTGCATATCAATTCGGCTGTTCCGCGATTATACTTCTCACGCCGTCAAGGCGGACGCGGACTTCTGAATCTCCAATGTCTTCATAACCAAATTGATCCAAGTACAGCTTACATCGTTGCAAATGGAAAAGATCCACCGCAGCCAGAACAAGCAGGCAGCAAAGAATGAGAGGCGAGATTGAGACCAACCGTAGACAGGCATCCAATAGAGTGAGAGCAATGCTTCAGGACCCGGAGAAACATCAACATCCAGATTCCTTCAAGGCCCAAAGATCTGATTGAACTGGATGATGAGCTTTGTGGAGATTTATCCGAAGAATCGGACCTCTGAACTATCAATTGTAGTGTGTGTAATCCAGCGAAAGCTTTGGCAGATGCAAACCATAAAGCAAAACCAACGACTGATCATAAGACCAAAAGACGAATGCATTTACTAACCAGAAAGATAGACTGGGTAAAGCAGTACGTGTCCCGCGTTTAGCGTTTGATTAACTACATAACATCTGCCAGGAATTTCACCGCCAAGGTTGGACAGTTCGCGCGTTATCTACGTATCCGCCATCACACACTTAACAAGACAAAGCTGCTGACCACCAGGCAGCATGCCGTTGACAGAATACGGGTACTATCTGACTCTAGGAGAAATCTAGAGCGGGGGTAGAAGTGGGTCATAACATCTAGGGAATATTGACCACCTGTCATTACTGAAGACGTGAAAAAAGCACTCACCAAAGGACCTGATGATTCCGTGAGACAAAACCTTACATATAAGCAGCAGATCTCGAACCAATGGACAGTTAAAAATTCGTACCGGAGACCCAGTATACTTTTTCTACAACTTACTATAGTCAGTTTTAAATCGAAATTGAGATGAAAGTTCTACAGTCCAAATTTTGGAAAACGTGACCTACTATGAATTTCACTGAAGTCAGTTCGCAGTCGTCGGAGTTCACTTACCAAGTTCCAGTTAAATTCGAATCACTAAAAGGATTACGTGAAGTGGTTTCATCCAAGAGAAGGATTAATTCGAATAAAGCATCGAGTACCGGTAAATTGAGAAAAATCCATAATTTAACTTTGTCAAATTTTGTGTCAAAAATAGAGTTTGAAATTAGTTCATTTCTTTGAAGGTGGAGGTCAATTAAATCCACGTTTTAATGGGAAGGAAACAGTCAAGGTGTCAAATAAAATCTTTTACAAAAGCAAGCGTCACCATAGTTTGTGTAGAATTAAACAAACAAAATTATATGGATTCAAATTTATGCATTTAGCTTGGACTCATCCCACTGAGCTAGAAATAGTTGAGTAAATAGAGGAAACATTAATAGGGAAATAGGCTTTGTTACCGAAACAGGGATTTAGCTGTTTAGGTATTTAGGATGCAACAATTTTTTTCTGTTGATAACAAATTTGAGGATAATCAATTGTTTTATTTTAACAAATGTTAAACTGAATTTGGAAGTTTTTCAGTGGAGTTTTGTTAGATGTAACTAACAAAAACATTTCTGAGATTTCGTACACGATCAGCATTAGAAGGAAATTAGATTTTCCGATTTTTTATTTCAACGTACTTCAGCAATAATTGATCAAATATTAAACAATATTCACAGGAAAGTCTGTTTGAAAATTGTAATACATACGTTGTAATTTTATAATTAATTTATTCTTATTTTACTTCACTATGCGAATCATGTAATTTTACATTACAGTTCGTACTGTGAAGTGTTAAGAAGTCACAAACATTTTCAACAGTTCTGTTCTGTTCTTAATCACAATAGGCAGATAATTTGACATTTTCATACTATTGAAGCAGTTTTTCAAACTTTTTTCCTGATTGAGTGACTTACCTCCACATCGTGGGGTAAAGTGGCTCACATATCAAGCAATAATATACAGTTGTATATTATCAAAACAAAAACTTGTAAGTGTTTTGTTCTTAATTGCAACAATAAGTTTATTGCAAAGCGTGAAAGAAAGTTTTGAAATTGAACATATTTTGATGTTAGCCCACCTCCAACAAAATATATTCACGCAAAAAAAAATTGCTCATAATATGTTTCTCTCTAATGTTCATTTATTATTTGTCCATAACTAATATCGCTGAATAACAAATTTGGAATAGCCTGATGCATATTTCATTTGGTCTGGAACAATGAGGAAACTTATGTCTATTCACTGAATGCATTATGTAAACTGCTTTTACATACCCAAAATTTAAATGACGTAACTTGATGACAATTCTTAATTTCGTAACAAAAAATAAATTCATGTTTACGTAATTCAGCACGTAATAAATACACATGTTTAATATTCGCAAACGTTTCATGATATTCTTCGCTTGCATTTTAGATTTGAATAAGTTCTAGCTCATTTATGTTGGAATTAATTAATTTAATACAGTATAATCATCAATAGCGATTTTTATCTCGCGTATTCTTTTCTTGAGAAGAATTTCATTGCATAGATAATTTCATTGCTCGTACTGGTAGAACATCTACAGCCTTCAATAGAGATATAAGTACATTTTTTGTTAATATACGTAACGAATTCTAATAAATGAAATCAACAAGAAAAGAAGAAATTAAAAAAAAGTCTCAAATTGAAGTGTAGGTGTTGCGCAAGTGCACATAATCTTATGGTCCTGCTATGAATAACAAATTATCATCTCATAGGAAATAAAACTATTTAGAACGAAAAAATGAAATATTGCTAAAAACCCTACATTTTATTGTGATTTAGTACCTATTTATCTACTTTCAATGATTATCTGAAATTGAAATAATATTTAGATCTCCATATGTGTAATAATTTTTTAATTGAAAAACGAAAAACAATTAAGGAGCACAAAATAGAATAAAACGAAACAATTTCCTTTAATATTCAAGCTTGAAAGGCGTTCCAATTATTTGACGAGGGTCGTTCCAAAAGTAACTTCCGACATACTGGAAAAATTACGAAAAAATTGTGAATAAAAAAAAATTATATATTTTGACTCGATTACATGATTGACCTGGTCTCTTGCGTTTTATGGCGGCTTCCAACTTTTGAATGGTTTTGAGTTCATAACATTGAAAACTAAAAAAAATATTTGAATCATCATTATTTTATGCAATGTCTTTTTGAAGAAGTGGCTAGGTTCGTAGACTCATTTTTCGGAATTTTGGTTTATATTTTGTACCCTATTTTTATGAAATTATTCTCTCCAATCGCCACTGTTTTGTATAAATTCAAATCAAAATTATATTTTGCTATTCGGGAATGTATCTTCATTTCAAAGTTATTCACAAAACTTTCGTTTTTCCTGACAACAGTAAAAAGAGGTAGTAAATCGTATAGGAAAAGTCAAGATTTTTATTGTTATTTCATGTTTTTTTACTACACTGTTACATGTTTTCAAACAAAACATTATTACACATAGCGAGATTTTTTAATCATCAGTTTTTGCTCTGAAAATTCAAAGTAGAAAACAACGCACTGAATTGCAATAAAGTTCGAGCTTTTTTTTATTATATGTTTTTTTCCTCAACAGTTTATCTCAAGAGATATTAAATTATTATACATAGCGAGGTGTAAAAATTATTTACAATTCCACCTGAACAACAACTGTTTTTATTCTTCAAATATTCAGTTTATCGACAAACCTTGATATTTGAAAAGCGCTTTTTTGGTAAAAATTTCGATTTAAATACAATTTTCTCTGAACCGAGTTTCCAAGATGTCATTCAAGGTGGTACTCGCTTTCCTACTAAGTGAGTATTTATCTTTATAATTATATATACTTGAATTACTCATAATTTCGTACCCATTAATGACACATAAACCTCTCTTAATAGGAGATATACAAAAAACACAAAGGAACTTCAAAGTAACTAAAATTAAAGTTCCGAGTCACTGCGAAAATCATAACTAAGTTACGTTACAAGTTACTTTCTAAAATATCAAATAATTCACCCTAAAAGTTACAAATGACACAAATTTTCGGTAACTTAGTTACTTGTAACAAGTTACTACCCGACACGGCATGCGAGTGGTATAATAACATTATGTCACTAATCTACTAGTTTACCTTCCAAATCTAGGCATTGGAAACAGGTTTTTTCTGCAGATTCGTTTCACTGAATGACGCATAATCGATTCTCCTATTTTACTGTTGACATATATATATAGTTAAAAGTGTGTCATAAGGACAACCGCAGGATTTCCCCGGGGGCAGGTGCTAATCTCAAAAATTGCACCCGCTCCCAGCGAAATCGCTGTAAAATTTCAGCTATAACCACGTCTTACGACCGTGAGTTAGGAGCCTAGTCTGGGATGAACTTAGAACGATGATCCAGTAAAAGTCTCGTGTACCCTGAAGACAAGAAGCGACCCAAGGACGACCGCTTTCTGCATTTTCCCCGCAGTGTCTCAGCATTTTCATGACACGCACGGACGATTTTCAGGCTATTAAACAGCGAAACATTGGCACCTCCAAGAGCGCTGATAATCAGGACGATTAGCTTAACAGAATATTCCGGGTATAACCGTCGTAACTCCCTTATAAGGTCCTTATACCTCTCTTTCTTTTTATTTTCCTTGGCTATGATATTTTTTCCAGCTGGTGCTGAAAATTCGATAACGAACATGGTTCGTTTCTCGAAGTCAAGAAGAACTACGTCAGGCCTCGAGTGTGCAACAGGTACAATTGTCGAGAATATGAAGTTCCAGTATATCCGACACTTCTTATTCTCGACAATTGCCTCTATTTC